>ML777498.1:835925-851605 GCA_009831015.1 Picea engelmannii
TTGTATCTATTATTCCTTTAGATATGGATAGGCTTATTTACTTGTAGTTCCAATTGGATCTCTGTCGCAATAACAATTTTGGCCAATTTTTTTTTTGGGTTTTATAGATTTATTGCTTGAATACAATATTCATAGAGAACTATATTATATTCTTGAATTACTTTATGACATGCCATATTAGAAAAAATCATTATTTGAAGTAAAGGGGCGGATAATATTTTAATAGGTACGACTTTTGGGGTTGCTTTGTAGGCAGAAACAAAATCCTATGGAGTCCAGGGTGGTCTACAGACTAGTTTGTCAAAATGAGGTGGATGCACATCTTATGACAATATTTTGTGTTGTTCTCTCAAATCATTTTCTAATGAGCAATAGAAATTTGAATGTGCATTGAGTTTCTAATCTTGTTGCCTTCAAAATTCAAAGAATAGAGTTTCCAACTATTCCAATGTCAACATAGTGATACATTGAATATCAAGAATATTTGTTTTTTTTTTAACTTAAAGAATTGATTGTCAAAGTGACTATAATTTGCATCTCAATACATTTTTTTTCTATTGTATGGGTAGGTGGTTTTTAATAGAGGTTTGGTATTTCTTTGTACATTTAAAATTGCATTTCTTTATTAAAAATATGTGGTTATCATTGAAATATTTTCCAATTCGCATTCATATAGATATTGGTAGCATTAATGATTTATAACAATCAAATCCTTCTTACAATAATGCTTTTGTCCAAAATTGAAAGGGCTTTGGAAACATATGTTGTCAATGGTTCGTTGATGTGTTCAAAAATATGCTCTTCAAAACAATAGCTACATTGACAATAGGGGAAACGTGAGGTCTAAAATGTGCCTCCTAAGGAAAATAATAAAATAATAGTTAAAATGATAAAATAAGATTTATGTCAATTGGGTTTATCTCGAACAGTTGGGAGGAATGATTGTTATCCTCCCCACCCGGGTTCAATTCCCGCAAATGACATGTTGAGCTCATAACAAGTATATTGTTGTAATGGCTTCAAGCCCTGTTGTTGACTAGACTTGTACCTTGAATATTCTAAGGTTTACCCTAGGTACCATCCTTGAAATAAGAGGAAGTACTTGAAGGTTTTCCCCAGGATTTGTAACCTGGAGAAATTTAAAATGAAAATAAGATTTATATATTTTCAAAGGGAAAGTAAGAAAACTACTTTTAATTGTATTTTTTTAGTTATCTCCTTATAGGTTTACTCAAATTTCAAGTGTAGGCACTTGTTGGATGAAAAATTAAATTTTGCATACAACAAGTACCCACCCTACATACTTTTGATAGTCCCGCGATGAGATAAACTAGAAATACATGGAAAAAGATGTGTTTATTTTCTAGAAACATGTTTTCTTCATGTATTTCCAACTTTTCTCACTGTGGATCTATCAAATGTATTAAGAGTGGGTAATTGTTGGATGCGAAATTTAATTTTGCATCCAACAAGTGCCTACACTTGAAAGTTGAGTAAACCTATAAGGAGATAAGTCAAAAATACAATTTTAAAAAGTAGTTTTATTTCTTTCCATTTGAAATTCACAACTCTTATTTTTATTTTTTATTTTTCCAGGTTACAAAGCCAAGGGAAAACCCTCGATTACTTGAAATTTGAGTAAACCTATAAGGAGATAAGTAAAAAATATGATGAAAAAAAGTAGTTTTCTTTTGCTCCCTCAAAAAATACTTACCCTTATGGTTGGCATCATCATCTTGAAGTCTATTGGTTCTTTTAAAGTTGATTTCGATAGTACATTTTTTTGTTTTGAGGCCTATTTTTACCTCAAAATTCTCCTAATAATAACTTCAAATGCTTCATAATGAGGCTAAATCATAACTGGCAAAATGCAAGACTTTGTTTTTCCCATACAATATACACTAGGAAAAACTATGATTGCTTGTGTATATACTTTATGTTGACCCATGTTATATTTCTACATAGTGCAATTCAAACAAGATTTGATATTGAATTCCATGTACCTTTGTTGGAAAAATAAAGCAATTGTACATTGAGCACATTGAGTTATAAAGTTATATAGAGGCCATCAATTAAAATATGCCATGATGTTACTAACCATTTTCTAAAGGAAGGGGGGAGGGGGGTAGTGTTTCCATATGCAGTTGCCAATTAAATGGTATATGTGACTATTGTTCTTTGATTTCTAGAAGAAGGAGAAAGGACCATTTCATTTAATTGAAAAAACATATAATGGGGCTCGTAGTAGAAAGGGAACACATATCCAAATCATATTTTACTAAAGCACAAGAGATGTTCCTACTAAGAAATATATACATTGGAATTACTTCTTTAGTATTTCTATCTTTGGCATCATATTTCATATGTATACGATTAAAATATTAGAGAATTTTCATTTGTAATGCATAGCGATCTTAATGAAGAGTTTTTGGGTTCTTTCATTTGCAAAGTTGCAACTGCACCTTTCATTCATTGATGTTAATGTCATGTGTATACCAACATACTAAACTAGGTTGAATGTATACCTTATGATGATATTCTTTGTTGTTTTTTAAATATCTTTCCCAATGAGCAATAAAATGCTTGTTTTCCATTTTCTCTTATTTGCAATGTCTAAAAAATCCATACAATAGACTTCCTTGCCTCCTTCAATCTCAAGAGAACAATCCCTTCAACACCAAGAATGTTCCCCTTTTGAAAGTGACCTGCTAAGTTGTTGCACTACCCAATATGATAATTTGTAATGTTCATGTTTGTTTTTTTATATTGTGTGAACAGATGCTTCATAATAGAAACGTTTCTTATTTTTGTAAATTTAGACTCATTTTTCTCTCTTTACAATCATAATCATGCTTTTTTTTTCAATTAATTATCTTTTGAACATTGGAGGAATTAGAGGCCTTAGTAACTTGTAGCAATTACATTGTTTTCCAACAATGGCCATCACCAAAAAATCATAGGGTTATAGAAGCTTATCTACCTACAAATTATTTGAGCCATAAAAAAAAATGATGTGTAACATAATATTTGAGTTGCATGTCTTGTTATTATGTTCTAGCAATAGCTAGATATTTGCTATAATAATAATTATGACCAAAACTCTTTGGTTTTCGATATATTTATTTCTAATTGTTCTTTGATACCTTGAAAAATAGTGTGCTCGCAACATCTAGTACATGTCTTTAGCAGCTTCAGAACGTTGAGAGTGAGTGTCGAGCATAATTAGTAAAACAGAAAAACAAGATGTCATAAATACTGTGGTTCTTCCGACAATTTCTGAACATATATCTATCTCTTTAGAGACTCTCCGCCATGCTATTTTACATAAATAAAACATAATTTGAAGTGAAGATATGGATGAAATTATGATAAATAAAACTCCTTGGCATTCTATGTGCATGGATCACCCATCCTATGGAGGCATTTGTAGATCAATGTGCTTACCTAGCATAGACACATAACTCATGACAATATTTTTTCGCTTTTGTTTAAAATATTTTCTTGATGACCAATATAGGGCTTGTGCGGTCCATTTTTCCATATTGTTGTTGTGATCCACTCTAAGAAAAAGAAAACCCATTTCACTAGAAAGTGATGCTTTCTCTCATTTCATTGTTCTCCTAGTAAATTGCACATTGGATTCAAAAATATTTTTTCTAGGGATAGAATTATTTTACTTGATGTTCATTTCCTAGAAGCATACGTGTTCCTTTCTATGGGTTTGGTGGTTTCTTGCAATTTGTATACTAAGAGTTCATTTTCAAGTCTCTTTGTTTTATAGGTCTATGTTAATCGCAAAATGTAAACATTTTGATGTTTATTTGTAGCCTTGCACATGCAAGAGGAATTTCAAATACATAGAAACTCCTTTTCCTTACATCTTTTGTGTTCAAATATCATATTGTTATAGCATTATTTGGCCCTTATAAACCATCTAATGCCTTGTTGATCATGACATTATTCTTCAACCATGTTTTCTTCACAAAAGAATACAATATATTTATTTTTAATCATACATGCGCTCTTATCCTTTGATAAATAAGCATGTATAAGCAATTTTTCTTCAATCAAGGTGCATGTGCATTGCAGAAATTGTAAAAAAATAATAAATGTGTGATAATTGCATGCTCCTAAGCGGGATTTATGAGATATATACACCTATACAACCCTAGATTTTGTTTCTATCAAACTCTTGAACAACTTTTAAGAGTATAAATTGGGTTAAAAAGTTGGAGAGGAGGCACTCAACATTATAAGCACCCTTATTCTAGAGCATTTACTAGAGATCATCCCTAGATTTTTATTACCATCACCCTTCATTCAAAATCCTCCTGATTCTAAACTTTGCTTTCTTGTTTAGAGTTGGGACCTAAATCATTAATATTTTCCCATTCACACATAGAAAGAAGCATGCAGAGGAGTTGGAGTTATTGAGTGATCTAGGCTGGAGAAACACAAATTCTAATGAAAAAGGTGCCAACAAATTATTCAAGTATTATATTGTTGTTATATTTTAGTTTAATAGAAATATATTTATTCTCTCCCCTCCCCTCAAAATCAGTGCACACTTCATTTGATTAATGTTGTTGTGTTGACATGTTTACAGATAGAGTTGCTTATCATTGATGGCAAGAACAACAACGATGATGGCATGTTTACAGGAAAGAACAATATCAATGATGGCATGTTTACAGGCATATTGTGTTTGTCATTGATGGCAAGAACAATGATGGCAAACAAGAAAGAAAATAATAACAATAGCAGTGATGGAAAACAAGAAAAACGAAGATGAGACCCGCAGGAGAAGGTTCAGAGGCTGAAACCTTTGAATACTTAGAAAATGTTCTAAACCTTTGAATACTTAGAAAATCTTCTAAGTCAGAAGAAATCATAAGCTCAAGAGGGGGAATGACAGTGGCCATTGGACAGAGTCCAGATAGGAGGAGCGTGCAGAAGAGGAGAACAGATCTCAGTCGTTGGATTTGGGCAGGAAGGACTAGCAACCATTAGATCCAGTGGAGTTGCAAGGAGGATAAGCTCATGAGTCATTCAACACTCCAAAGCTACAAAGGAATCCAGGCCATCCATTGAGGCAGGACATGTGGTGAGAGATCATCATTGCATTGATTCGCAAGTCAGGAACTCAGAGATAGGAGAAGTGAAAAACTTGCGAAGTCTGAGTTCTTGAAGGAGAGATCTGGACTATTGGATCGAGGACTGATCTAGGCCATTGATCAGACAAGAACTGAAACATGAAGTCTCAAAGTGCAAAGAGGAGATCTGGGTCGTTGGATCTCAGAGCATTGTGGACCGTTGATCTAGTAAGCGGAGAGTCGGGGTTTGAGTCTTGGAAGAAAGGCACGAGTTGATGTCTGATGTCATGAAATGTGAAATCCCAAAATGTAGAAGGTGATCACAGTCATTGATCAAGGAAGGATCGTGGGTCGTTGATCTGACGCAAGCGCAATTCCAGGAATCAGAAGAAGGGATGTGAGCCAACCTTCGACATCGCGAATCATGTATTTGTGAAACGCAAAGAGAAGATCTCGACCGTTGGATCAGAGAGATATCTAGACCATTGAAATATGAAATCTCAAGGATCGTTGATTTAAGGAGGTTGGATCTAATTCTCAGATTGTGAAATAACAAATTTGAACCGTTCGTTCAGGAGCACTGTCAAGATTGTGAGATCGACGGTCCCATCACATTGTAGGGATTGAAGGTGTGCGGGATTTAAAATTTTGAAGGTGCACTGCAATCGAAACCATGGTTTTGGAGAAAGGACATGTGGAGCTCTATAGTGAATTGCAGGTCGAAAAGCGGGTTTCCCTCAAACCACCTTTGGATGTGCCCGTAATCACATGGTCATGTGAGATCATCGCCCAAGGTCATATCGAAAGAAGGAGCTAGCACTCGCTATACTGAGATCTCTAAGTGCTTGGAAGTTAGGTATGTGGTCACAACCAAGGTCACATCAGCAAAAGAGTGAGGAAGGAGCTAGCATTGCTAGGCTTCACCGTGGAGTTTCATGAGTTGGGAGAATTGAGGCAACTCGCAGTAGATAATCCGAAATGTGAAGTCACGAAGGGTCATCATGACTGATGAGTGGTCATCGCCAATGGTCACATGAAAGGAAGGGGATTAGAAAGAAAAGATAACATCCACTATGAATTTTTTCTCAGGAAGGGAAAAGGCGCAAAAGGGATGAGCGTGCATAGGTTCTCTCAATAACTGCTAGAACAAAGTGATTGTATCTGCCAGAGAATTCGAGGAGATGCATGGTGATTGCCAGAGGATCTGAAGAGTCTCAAGGTAACTGCCAGTGGAATGAAGACTCACCATAGAGACGATTGACTTATGGAAAAGTGTCGAAGACTGTAAGTGCTAGAGAAGCCAAAGAATCTCAGTATAATGGCCACTGATGAAGAATAGACTCAGCATAATTGCCAGAGAGGATGAAGAGTTGGGTGTATGATCTGGCAGAGGACTTGGCATGATAAATATATGCAAAACATAGAAGATATGGATTCTTCTGTTGAGAGTTATTGATGCAGGTAGAAGCATGTTATGCATAGCAGCTGAAGCACACAGAAGAGGTGTAGCACATAGAATGGAAATGTTGCATAGAGCATAAAGCACAGAAGAAATACATAGAATAGAAATGGATATCTGAGAGAGGAAGAGAAAGTTGAGGTGCGCAAGCAAAGACAGAGCAGAAGAACAGAAAGATCAAGAAGATGTGAGCAGGAAGACACTGATGCAAGCAGAGCAGAGCAGTGTAGTAGAACAATGATGAGACTGGTATGCCATTGACAAACACTGTATCACTGTAATAAGTTTATGTAATGAAGTTTTTATAATCAGGGTGGTAGGGAGGTGCTAGGGAGGACTGTTTTCCTCAAAGTTTCAAGTGGGTGCTTGAACACAAGGAGCCGTAGCTTCCATCTAGTTTCATCTAGAAAAAACAGGGTGGTAGGGTGGTGCAAGGGAGAACTATTGTTCTCTGTTATACAGGTTGGTTCTTTTGTGACTGGAATTTGGTGCTTCCATCCAGTTGGTGTTGGAACACTCGAGGAGTTGGTGCTTCCTTCTAGTGGGCGCTAGAGAAACCAGAGAGTTGGTGCTCTCAACAAGTTGTTTCTTGTAAAACAAAGGTGGTATCCTAAAAAGGAGTTAGTTCTCATAAGAATGATAATGTACAGAAAATAAAGACTACTTATCATATCAAGAATAAGAGGTTTTTCCCTTTATGGGTTTCCTCAGGAAATATCTGTCTCTGTATATTTCATGTGTGTGATTGATGTTGAATATT
The DNA here is from genome assembly GCA_009831015.1 of Picea engelmannii. Lineage (NCBI taxonomy): Eukaryota > Viridiplantae > Streptophyta > Pinopsida > Pinales > Pinaceae > Picea > Picea engelmannii. The sequence goes on from ML777498.1 coordinate 843,238, forward strand.
CTATTTCTTACTTCCCTGCATTATTGTGATCATCATTGAGTGTTCTGTAAAGAATTTAAAATGGGAATAATTGTTTAAGCATAGTAACAACTGATTCAGCCCCCCTCTCAGTTGTCCAACAATTGGTATCAGATTTGTTTCCTTTTATCTAAAGGTAGATCCTAGAGCTTAAACATGACTAGCCATGAAGGAACTTCAACCAATAAAGCGCCCCTGTTCAATGGAACAAACTTTGCCTTCTGGAAAGTTAGGATGAGAACCTACATAATGGCTTTAGGTGCAGATGTCTGGGATGTGGTAGAGACTGGTTATGTAAAGTTGGTTGTACTAGCTAATAAGGATGACAAGCTAGAATTCATCTTCAACGCTAAGGCTATGAATGTTATTCTGAGTGGGCTTGCAGAAGAAGAATTTGTAAAAGTTATGCACTTAGAATCTTCCAAAGAAATGTGGGACAAACTCATTAGCAGTTATGAAGGTAATGAGAAGGTAAAGGACGCCAAGCTTCAAACCTACAGAGTACAGTTTGATCAACTAAAGACAAAAGAGGATGAAACTGTTGGGAAGTATTTTCTGAGAGTTGAAGAACTAGTAAATGCAATGAAAGCACTTGGTGAAAAAATTGAGGAAGCCTCTTTAGTTCACAAAATTTTGAGATCTCTACCAGATAGGTTCAACCCAAAGGTCTCTATTATAGAAGAACTTAATTATCTAAAAGATTTGTCTTTTGATCAACTTCTAGGAACATTGATTGCATATGAAATGAGGATAGTTATAGATAAACCCACCTCTATAGAAGCATCATTTAAAGCATTTAAGAATAAGGATTCTGAGCCTGATGAAATTGAAGAAACATTTGTGAGAAGACTAAAGAAAGGATCAGGCAGGTACCAAGGCAAGTTTCCCTTCAAATGTTTTAACTGCAGAAAGATAGGTCACTTTGCATCTAAGTGTCCACACAAGAAGAAGGACCAAAACTCTGAAGGTCAAGAGAAGTACAAATCCAAGAGATTTGGTAAAAATAAAATTTTATGTGTAAACAATGATGACTCTTCAGGAGACACAGATAGTGACTCTTCTTATGAAGATAAGGTTAATGAATTTATGCTAATGTCCAAAGAGGATTATGATAATAAAAGAAAAGTGATGTTAATGATGAAGAGGTTGTGGTTGACTTGGAAGGAGAACTGATCAGTGCCCTAGAAGAAATTGCTAGACTCATATCTAAGAAGAAAAAGAAAAAACAATTGTTGATATAGTTCAAGAAAGACAGTAAATAACCTGATGAAGACTTTTCCCTATTAAAAGTGGAATTAGAAGAGGGAAAGAAAATAGAGGACATTCTGAAACAATAGTTATCAGAGAAGAAGGCAAGATGTGAAGCCTTGGAAGAAGAGGTAGTAAAAAATAGAAAAGAGATGGAGAACTTTAAAGCATTATATCTCCAAAATCTTCCAAGCATTAAAGCCTCAGCGGAACTAAACGACATTCTAAGAAAACAGAGATATCCTTTGTTGAATACCGATTTATGTTATGTAAGTGGTTCAAGTAGCAAAGAGACAGTAAATATGATCAAGTTCCAATTCAACAGACAATCAGACCATGTGAGTACTATTCCACCAAAAGATAATCAAGACAAGATGATCCCTGATAAAAAACAAAGATATCAGAAGATGGCGCAAAAAATGCCAAGAAGAAGGTCATCCTTCAGGTACCAAAATTTCTTCCATGGTTATTGTTTTTACTGCTCTAATTTTGGTCATAATATTGCAGATTTTAAAATTAAGTTTAGAGACATGCAACTGAGGAGTTCAAGAAATAAACAATCTTTGCAACATAGAACTAAGCAGCCAATGAGTAGACAATGTAGCACCAATCAATTTTATCTATTAAACAATGAGCTCGAATGTTATAAATGTCATAACTTCGTCCACAAAGTTGCAAATTGCCATCTGAAGAATTACAAGGCAGATTCAAGGATAAAACCCTTTGCTAAAAATGCCAGCACATGTAAAAAGAAAGATAGTGAAAAATGTGGTCTAGTCCTTTCAGCTCAAAAACAAAAAGATCCTTGGTATATAGACATTAGATGTTCCAAGCACATGACTGGATACAAGGATAAGTTTATGTCTATAAGTAAAATCAAAACAAGAAATTTAACCTTTGGAAATGATGAACCAGGTAAAATCAAGAGTAAAGGGATGGTGAGTTTGAGTAATAGTAAAGAAAAATCCCAAGATGTTCTACTAGTAGATGGGCTGAAACATAATTTTCTCAGTGTAAGTCAAATGTGTGACAGAGGATGTGAAGTGGTGTTCACTTCCAAATATTGTAAGATAAAGTCTGTAAACTCATGACAAGTGGTGGCTAAAGGCATAAGAATAGATAATAATGTATATGTGTTGAAAGAAGATAGAGCAGAATGTCATCTAAGAAAACATGATGAAATATGGTTATGGCATAGGAGACTTGGAAATCTAAACTTTGACCACTTAATCAAGCTCAAAAATCTTGAGGCAGTAAAATATCTTCCAAGAATATCAAAACCACAAGATTATGTGTGTAAACCCTGCCAAGTAGGAAAGATAACCAAGACACAATTTAAATTCAAGAGCTCTACTTCAACACAAAAACCACTCCAATTAGTTCATATGGATTTATGTGGACCATCAAGATAGGAAGGCACATGGAAGGAAAACTACTTTATGTTGATCATTGATGACTACTCCAGACTCACTTGGGTTTCTTTTCTCAAAGAAAAAGCTAAAGCATTTGAGAAATTTAAAATATTCAAGGCTTTAACTAAGAATCAAATAGACAACAGGTTAAAGGTAGTAAGATCAGACAGAGGAGGAGAATTTGTGTCAAGTGATTTCAAGGAATTTTGTGATAAACATGGGATCAAGAGAGAATACACAATCCCAGGAACTCCACAACAAAATGGAGTAGTTGAGAGGCAAAACAGAATAGTTCAGCAAATGGCCAGGTCAATGATGAATGAGAAGAACATTGGTCAAACTTACTAGGTAGAAGCAATACACACAACAATCCATATTCTTAATAAATCCCACCACAGACCACATAGTGACAAGACATCTTATGAAATGTGGTATGGAAGACCTGCTTCAATCAAACACTTCAAAGTCTTTGGGAGTAATTGCTACATAAAGAACAATAATGAAAACCTTGGAAAGTATGATGATAGGGCTGATGAAGTCATATTCTTAGGATATGCTACCAATAGTAAAGGATACAGATGCTTTAATAAAAGATTGCATAAATTAGTTGATTGCATTGATTTGAAGGTTGATGAAGGAGTCCCAGTAAGAGAGGTGAGCAATATTGAGTCCACTATAGAGGACACAACTAAATCTAAAGATGAACAGGTCCAAGATCAAATGGAGAAGAGACACCTAGACAAGAAGAGTTAGGAAAACAATCAACATCAAATACTTCCTCCAGAATTACTCAAAAGAATCATCCTGAAAGTCAGATAATTGGTGAGAAAGACAACGGTGTACAAACAAGGAGAAGGATAATCAAAGACACCGAGCAATCACATATAGCCTTCATATCCATGGTGGAACCTAAGAACTTTAATGAAGCTATTAAAGACGTAAATTGGTTAAAGTCAATAAAAATGTAATAGGATCCAAATGGGTTTACAAAAACAAGATGAATGAGCAAGGAAATATTGTAATAAATAAGGCTAGATTGGTCTGCAAAGGATATGCTCAAATAGAAGGACTGGATTTTGATGAAACATTTCTGCCCGTAGCAAGATTAGAAGCTATTAGAATGTTTTTTTCCTATGTTTGTCATAAAGAATTTAAAGTCTATCAAATGGATGTCAAGTCATCTTTTCAATGGAGATCTAAAAGAAGAAGTCGATATGGAACAACCATAGGGTTTCCAACTGTCAGATAACCCTGACTTTGTCTGCAAGCTGAAGAAATCCTTATATGGGTTGAAACAAGCTCCTCGTGCCTAGTATTACAGATTGGATAAGTATCTTCAAGACAAAGGGTTCAAGAGAGGAACAATTGGCAACAATCTATATATCAAAATAGAGGGTAATGATTTTCTCATTGTGTTGGTCTATGTAGATGACATCATCTTCGGAAGCAATAATGATTCATTGGTACAATGGTTTGCTTCTGCCATGCAGTCTGAATTTGAAATGTCTATGATAGGGGAACTGTCTTTTTTTCTTGGTCTACAGATTACTCAATGGTCTGAAGGAATATTTTGTTCTCAGGAGAAATATCTAAGAGAAATGTTGAAAAGGTTTCAAATGGAAGATTATACACCTATGAGCACACCTATGGTCACTGGATGAAAGTTAAGCAAGGATGATGACTCACCTGATGTTGATCATATTTCATATAGGTCTATGATAAGCAGCCTATTGTACATCACAACATCCTGTCCAGATATAATGCATGTTGTTGGAATGGTAGGAAGGTATCAGGATGCACCTAAATAGAGTCATTTGTTAGTTGTCAAAAGAATATTCAAATACTTGAAAGGAACAATGAACTATGGCCTATGGTATCCTAGGAATCAGAATTTTCAACTATCATTCTATTCAGATGATGATTGGGTTAACTGCATGAATGAAAGGAAAAGCATGAGTGGAGGTGCATTCTTCTTAGGAGATTCCCTTGTAGCATGGTTGAGCAAGAACCAAGGTTCCATTTCCTTATCAACTACAGAAGTTGAATATATTGCAGTTGCCACTTGTTGTACCCAAGTATTGTGGATGATTCAGACACTTGAAGACTTGGAGGTAAAATATACTGCACCGATCCCAATTCATTGTGATAATACTAGTGCAATTAGTGTGTCAAAGAATCCTGTATTTCACTCCAAGACTAAGCATATACCCATCAAGTATCACTTCTTGAGGGAATAGGTGACCAACACTGTTGTTTCTTTGCATTATATTCCATCCAGAGATCATATTGTTGATATCTTCACTAAACCGCTTGCAAAAGATCAGTTTCAATATCTACGCCAAAAGTTGGGCATGACCCCGATATCAAGCTAAATAGTCTATCTAATCAGGGGAGTTTGTGTTGGTTGAATATCTGATACCTCCGAAAAGTACTGCAACAGATCAGGGGGAGCATGTTTTCTTTGACATTGATGTCAAAGGGGGAGAAAAGGTGTGGTCTGGATGCTACAGTTGGAGGTCTAAGTAGAAAAGTGCATTCTTTCAGGGTTGCCATCAATGCCAAAGGGGGAGATTCTTGGCATGTTTACAGGCAGAGTTGCGTTTCATTGATGGAAAGAACAACAACGACGATGGTATGTTTATAGGAAAGAACAAAAACAATGATGACATGTTTACAAGTAGAGTGTGCTTGTCATTTATGGGAAGAACAACGATGGAAAACTAGAAAGCAAAGAAGAAAAACAGCAGTGATAGAAAAGAAGAACAACGAAGATGAGACCCGCAGGAGAAGGTTTGGAGGCCGAAACCTTTGAATACTTAGAAAATATTCTAAGTTGGAAGAAATCGTAAGCTCGGGAGAGGGAGCAACAATGGTCATCGGATTAGAGTCTAGACAGGAGGAGTGCACAGAAGAGGAGAAAATATCTCAGTTGTTGGATCAACATTGCATTGATTCGCAAGTCAATAAATCAGAGATAGGAGAAGAGAAAAACTCGCGACGTTCGATTTCTCGAAGGAGATATCTAGACTGTTCGAGGACTGATCTAGGTCATTGATCGGAGAAGAACTAAAATGCAAAGTCTCAAAGTGCGAAGAGGATATTTGGGCCATCAGATCTTAGAGCATAGTGGATCGTTGATCTGGTAAGCAGAGAGTCGGGGTTCGGGTCTTGGAAGAAAGGTGTGAGTTGATTTCTGATGTCGCGAAATGTAAAATCTTGAAATGCAGAAGGTGGTCACAGTCGTTGATCAAGGAAGGATTGTGGGTCATTGATCTGATGCAAGCACGAGTTTGGGAATCAGAAAAAGGGAGGTGATCCAACCTTCGACATCGCGAAGTGCATAGTTTTGAAACATGAAGAGAAGACCTCGACCGTTGGATCATGAAGATATCTATACCATTGAAATAAAAAAGCTCAAGGACCATTGATTTAAGGAGGTTGGATCTGATCCGCAGATCATGAAATAAGAAATATGAACCATCCATTCAGGACCATCATCAAGATCGTGAGATCGACAGTCCCATCGCATTGCAGGGATTGAAGGTGTGTGAGATTTAAAATGTTGAAGGCAGGCCGCAATCGAAACCATGGTTTTGGAGAAAGGACAAATGGATCTCTATAGTGAATTGTGGGTCGAAAAGCACGCTGCCCTCAAACCACCTTTGGACTTGCCCACAATTGCGTGGTCACGTGAGATCATGGCCCAAGGTCATATCGAAAGAAGGATCTAGCACTCGCTAGACCGAGATCATTAAGTGATCGTAATTTAGGCATGTGGTCACAACCGAGGTCACATCAGAAGAAGATTGAGGAAGGAGCTAGTGTTGCTAGGCTCCATCGTGGAGTTTCAAAAGTTGGGAGAATCAAGGCAACTCACAGCAGATAATCCAAAATGCGAAGTCATGAAGGGTCATCCTGGTTGATGAGTGGTCACCACCGATGGTCACATGAAAGGAAGGGTCTTAGCAAGAAAATCTAGCGCCCACTGTGAATTTTTTCTCAGGAAGGGAAAAGGTGCCAAAGGAATGAGCGTGCGAAGGTTCTCTCAGTAACTACTAGAACAGAGTGATTGTATCTGCCAAAGAATTTGAGGAGCTGCAGGGTGATCGCCATAGGAGCTGAAGAGTCTCGAGGTAACTTCCATTGGAATGAAGACTCATCATAGAGGCGATTGATAGATGGAAAAGTGTTGAATACTGTAACTGCCAGAGAAGCCAAATAATCTCAATATAACAACCACTGATGAAGAATAGACTCAACATAATTGCCAGAGAGGATGAAGAGTTAGGTGTATGATCTAGCAGAGGACTTGGTGTGATAAATATACGTAGAACAGAGAAGATATGGATGTTTCTGTTGAGATTTATTGATGTGGGTAGAAGCATGCTATGCACAATAGTTGAAGTGCACATAAGAGGTGTAGCGCATAGAATGGAAATGTTGCACAGATCATAAAGTGAAGAATAAAGACATCGAACAGAAATGGATATTTGAGAGAGGAAGAGAAATCCGAGGTGTGCATCCAGAGACAAAGCAGAAGAACATAAATCTCAAGAAGATGTGAGAAGGAAGACACTAATGAAGGCAGAGCAGAGCAGTGTAGGAGAACAGTGATGAGACTGGTAAGTCATTGAAAAACACTGTATCAATGTAATAAGTTTCTATAACGAAGTTTTTATAATCAGGGTGGTAGGGAGGTGTTAGGGAGGACTATTGTCCTCAGAGTTTCAAGTGGGTGCTTGAACACAGGGAGTCATAGCTTCCATCTGGTTGCAGCCAGAAAAACTAGGGTGGTGCAAGGGAGAATTGTTGTTCTCTGTTATACAGGTTGGTTCTTGTGTGACTGGAAGTTGGTGCTTCCATCCAGTTGATGTTGGAACACTTAGGGAGTTGGTGCTTCCTTCTAGTGGGTGCTAGAGAAACCAGAGAGTCAGTGCTCTCATCTAGTTGTTTCTTGTAAAATAGAGGTGGTAGCCTCAAAAGGAGTTAGTTCTCATAAGAATGATAATGTACAGAAAATAAAGACTACTTATCATATCAAGAAGAAGGGGTTTTTCCCTTTATGGGTTTCCTCGGGAAATATCTGTCTCTATATATTTCATGTGTGTGATTGATGTTGAATATTATATTACTTACTTCCCTGCATTATTGTGATCATTATTGAGTGTTCTGTAAAGAGTTTAAAATGGGCATAATTGTTTAAGCACAGTAACAACTGATTCACCCCCCCCCCCCGCTCTCAGTTGTCCAACATGTTGACTACATGATTTAGGAAGGAGTTAGCTACTTAAAACTAAATAAGATTAGTCAATTATAAGTAGATACTTGATTTTTCATATGTTTATCATTATTGATTTCTATACTTGATTGTTTGAGAAAGGTTGTGTTTCTCATTGTGTGAAGATTTGAAGAGGATTTTGAAACATTGATACATTTGGGACTCTTTTAATACCAAGCATGAAATACAACAAAGGGGCTAGCCAACTAGCTACATGTATTCTTCTTCATCCATTTTTGTTTACATTAACATATATAATTGATATGGAAAGTGTTAAGAACCAAATATCAATATAGCATAGAAAAACCTCAGAAAAAGTACTCAACGCCTTGAAAAAGAGATAATTTCAGATAATAAGCCTCTTCGAGGGGGCAACCTCATTTTACCCCACTTAAATGTTCAAGTACAAGAT
>ML777498.1:875063-888679 GCA_009831015.1 Picea engelmannii
TCCATATTTACTTCTTATCAACCATGACAAAACAATAATGAGTCATATTTACATCAAACATTATTGGGTCCATTACCCAAACCTTTGTGCTATGGGTCTTTCTTCAAGGGTTGACATCAATGACAACCAACCTTAATCAACATAAGAATGGATGAACTGCATGGAATCTTCATAGCATATGAAATGAGAATTGAATAGGAAAATCCAGATGTAAAAGAAGCAGCCTTCAAAGCATCCAAAATATCAAAGAAAAAGAAAGAGCAACAAGAAGAATATAGCAGCAATAGTGACCTCTCAGAAGATGATGAAGAAGTGGCCAACTTCGTCAAAAGACTGAACAAGGGAACCGACGGTAGGTATAGAGGTAAGCTTCCTTTAATTTGTTTTAATTGTGATGGTATTGGTCATTTTTCTAACAAATGTCCTCATAAGAAAAGGAGAAATGATGAAGTTTACTCAAAAGTAAAACAAACATATAAAGGAAAAAGAAATACAAAGAACGTTTTCATGAAAATCCTATGCACCAAAGAAGACATCTCATCATCAAATGAAGATGAAGTCAGTGACAGTGAGACGGGAAGAGTTCTATTCATGGCAGTAAAATAATCTGACAAAGAAGACTTCGAAGAAGAATATGAAGAAGTCAAAGAAAAAATTGAAGAAGCAAAAGTTGACTTTCGAGAAGAATTAAAGTGTGCCATAGAAGTTATCAGAAGAGAAAAGAAGAAGAACAAGAAACTACAAGAAGAAATAGACAAGAAAGAAGACACTCAAGAACTAGAAAAAATGATCACAAAATTGAAAGTTCAAATAGAAGAAGATAAAAGAATTGAAGAAGCACTCAAAGAACAACTAGAAGAAAAGGACAGGATCATTGGAAACTTGGAAGCATAGATTATAACATTAAGAAAGAATATTCAAAAGAAAAATATGTAGAATATCTCAAAAGTTTTGGATGACATTATCAGCAGTCAAAAATCCCATTTTGACAAGGCCAAACTTGGATACAATCAAACAGAAAATGGATCAATCTCCAAAACAACAGAGCAATAAACCTATCCAAAAATCTACGCAGAAACAATCAAAGGGGATAAGAAGATATACAAAGAAGATCACAGGGACACTCCTCCACCGAGAAGATTCAAATTTCAGAATCAACAAATGACAGATAGGCCTCAAGAAGAAGAAGGAATCACAAAAGCACTTCCTTTCAGAAGATCCTCAACTCCCAGGTATCAAACTATATTTTTTGGTTAATGTTATGCATGTAATAATTTTGGACATAAAGCTATGAATTGTAGAGCTAACAATAGGAACAACAACAACTTTGAGAGTTATACATAAAGGGGTTATTCAAGAAGGTCTAGTGAAACAAAGAGAAGAAATTACAACAAGTTTGCATCCTTGAGAAATGAAGTGGAATGTTACAAATGTAACAATTTTGGACATGTGGCCAAAGAGTGCATAATGACAATCTCTCCTAAAGAACCTCAACAAGACAACAACAGTCACAAACAAGAACCATAGAAAAGGACATGGATAAGAAAGCAAGATCAGTATAGCAATGAAGAATGCACACTTGTTCTACAAGCTAAGTAGAAGAAACGTGGTTGGTATGTTGACAATGGGTGTTCAAAACACATAACAAGTGATAGAGACAATTTTTTTACATTGCGAAAAGAAACAGATGGATCAATCTCCTTCGGAAATGATGATTCATCCAAAATCATTGGAAAAGGCACAGTCTGAATTGGGAACAAGAATGAAAAGGAAGAAAACGTTCTACTAGTAAAAGATATGAAAGATAATCTTCTAAGTGTGAGTCAAATGTGTGACCAAGGTCATAAAGTTAATTTTGATTGAAAAAAGTGTGAGATAAGAAAAGAAGGTTCAGGGAAATTGGTCACTACAGCTGCAAGAACTTCAAGCAACATATATGTGTTAAGTGAAATTGGAAATAAAAAATGTTGTCTAGGAAAGGAAGATGAAAGTTGGCTATGGAACAAAATAATGGGTCACATACATTTTGATAACCTTGTCAAAGTCAGCAAAAGAGAAGCAGTCAAAGAAATGCCCCAGATCACGAAACCAACCAACACTTTATGCAAGCATTGTCAACAAGAAAAGAAAACAAAGACCAGGTTCAAATCAAAGGAATATTCAATAACAAGACCACTGGAAATTGTGCATACTGATCTAGTTAGACCAACTAAAACAAAGAGCTTAAAAGGTGATAAATACTTTATGTTTTTAGTTAATGATTATACAAGAATGACTACAGTTTTCTTTCTCAAGAATAAGTCAGAATCTTTTGAAAACTTCAAGATCTACAAGGAAATGGTTGAAAATGAAATGGATTCAAAAATAAAATGCTTGAGATTTGATAATGGAGGAGATTTCACCTCAAAGGAATTTATGGACTACTGCAACAATCATGGAATAAAAAGGCAATTCTCCGTTGCTAGGACACCTCAACAAAATGGAATTGTAGAAAGAAAGAACATGACAGTATAGGAAATGTCTCGAACAATGCTAATGGATTCAAAATTGACAGATATTTTTTGGACACAGGCAGTGCATACAGAAGTTCACATTCAAAATAGAGTAATGCTCAGAAACAACACTGGCAAAACTCCTTACGAATTATGGAAAGGAAGACCAGCAAATGTAAAGCACTTCAGAGTTTTTGGAAGAAAATGTTATATCAAAAAGGAAGATGGCATAATGGGAAAGTTTGACTCTCTCGTGGACAAAGGAGTACTTGTTGGTTACTCAAGTACAAGGAAAGCATACAAGTGTTACAATCTAAGATTGAACAAAGTTGTGGAAAGTATCAATGTAACAATTGATGAAACAGGCAGACCAAAATCAAAGGAAGAAAATGAATCAATGAAACAACCCTTAGAATAAGAAGCAGAAGATGAAAAATAAGTAGAAGAGGAAGATGAAGAGAATTCAACAGAAGCAGAAGAGCAAGTTCAACAAGTTTCTCCAAATACACCCAATAAACAAGTACAAAAGAATCATCCTTCATATTAGATTATTAGAAACAAAGATGCAGGAGTTGAGACTAGAAGAAGAATCCGTTCACCAGAACAAACAAACCTAGCACTCTTATCTACAATTGAACCAAGATGTTTTGAAGAAGCCAACAAGGATGAATTTTGGAATAAGGCCACGAATGAAGAATTGGATCAAATAGAGAAAAATGACACTTGGGAATTGGTTCCAAGACCAAAGAATAAGAATGTGATCGGCACAAAATGGGTTTTCAGAAATAAATTGAATGAATATGGACAAGTTACAAGGAACAAGGCTATATTGGTATGTGAAGGATATGCTTAGATTGAATGAATTGACTTTGAATATTTTTGCCCCAGTTTCCAAAATGGAAGCAATCTGTTTGTTTTTATCTTATGCATGCTCCAAAAATGTTAAAGTATATCATATGGACATAAAATCATCTTTTCTGAATGGGGAACTTGAAGAAGAAGTCTACATTGAACAACTAGAAGGATTTCAGTTGTCATAGAACACAGATTATGCGTGTAAATTAAAAAAGGCTCTGTATGGTCTAAAACAGGCTCCTAGAGCATGGTACTCTAGACTAGATAAGTATCTACAATAGGCAGGGTTCAGAAAAGGAAGTGCATACAACAACCTCTACATAAAGGTAAGTCAAGGTAATATTTTATTAATTTAAGTTTATGTTGATGATATTATTTTTGGTAGTGATGATGACAGGTTAAGCCAGAAATTTGCAAAAGACATGTAGAGTGAATTTGAAATGTCATTACTTGGAGAACTATCTTTCTTTCTGGGACTTCAGATACGTCAAAGCAACCAAGGAATTTTTATTTCTCAAACCAAGTGTATCAGAGAAATGTTGAAGAGGTTCAGAATGGAAGATTGCAAACCAGTTATCAGTCCCATGCAAACCAGTTGAAAGTTGAGCAAAGAAGATGATTCGAAGTCTACAGATCAGAGGCAATATAGGTCAATGATTGGAAACCTACTATATGTGAAAACATCCAGACCAGATGTAATGTAGGAAGTTGGATAGGTGGCATGATTTCAAGCAGCACCAAAGGAATCACATGTATTCGCAGTGAAGAGTATTTTTAGATATCTTAAAGGAACATAAGAGTTTGGATTATGGTATCCAAAAGGAAATGATATATCACTAATTTCATACACAGATGAAAATTGGGCAGGTTGTATTGATGACCGATGAAGCACCAGTGGATCAGCGTTCTACTTGGGTGAGTGTTTAGTATCATGGCTAAGAAAGAAACAATCATCAGTATTTTTATCTACAGTCGAGGCAGAGTATATTGCAGCAACATCATGTTGTACACAGGTACTTTGGATGAAACAAACTCTGACAGATATACAAGTTGAGTATGATGAGCCCATTCTAATCTATTGTGATAATAAAAATGCCATCAGTATCTCGAAGAACCTGTTGATGCACTCCAAGACGAAACCCATTCCAATAAAGTATCACTTTCTACGGTAGCATGTTGAAGAAAAGAACATCAGAGTTGAGTATGTGGGCACAAAAGAACAAGTGGCAGACATCTTTACAAAACCACTTCCACGGGAAGTCTTTGAATATCTTCGCCAAAGACTTGGAGTTATTTCCACTCCAAAATGAATTCTTTTTGAATGATTTTTGAATGATTATATTATATGTCTTATATGTACACAAGGAAGCACCATAAGAGGACAGTTCATCCAGGGGGAGCAGCCCCAGATGGAAAGATAACTTTTCCATTGATGACAAAAGGGGAGAGTTTTATCATATGTAGAGGACAGAGGCATGGTTCCAGGGGGAGCATGAGTGATATTATTTTAGTATTGCATTAGAATGTTTCCATCAATGCCAAAGGGGGAGATTGTTGATTAAGGTTGGTTGTTATTGATGTCAACCCTTGAAGAAAGCCCGCAACACAAAGGTTTGGGTAATGGACCCAAAATTATTTGATTTAAAGATAACTCATTATTTTCTTTTCATAGTTTATAAGAAGTAAATATGGATGAACTCAAAAGTGACCCCCTTATGGTGAAATCCCTCACGAGAAGACGCTTTGCGGAGTAAGAGAACCCATGCCTAATTGTGGGACAATGAGATGAAGGATAGTTAATTTTTTAGGGAAACTAACCTAGATGGATATTGTTTGTCATACCATTTCCAGTGGTATGTGGAACGTCACATAACTCCTCACGGTTAGAGAGTTATGACCATGTGTAGTTGGAGAACCCAGGTTTGGGTAATGGACCCAAGTTTGTTTGATGGATAACGATATGATTTTTGATATATTTTAAGGTAATAATATTATATATGGATAGTATATGTTATTTCATTTCTAGTGGTATGTGGAACGTCACATAACTCATCACGGTTTGAGAGTTATGGCCTTATGAAGTTGGAGGACCCTCATATGTCATCGAGAAGCCCAAAAAGGTCAAAGTAGTCAAAGTGGTTTAAGAGTTTTTAGAAGTTAAATAATAAAGTGAAGTGATGAGTGTACTATAATTCAAAGTGAATACAAAATAAATTATTTAAATAATAAATTCAATGGAGAAATTAGAAGTGGCTTAACCCCAAAATAAGGAAAGTGGGCAAAGTGACCTAGAAGATGTTTTTAAGGAAGCTACTTGGAGAGTATAAATAAGAGACAAGGCTCTCTCATTTAAGATACACTTGAGCATATTGAGTACCTATAGGTGTCTTAGGTAACCAAAGGATATATATGATGAATTTCTGAAGGAAGGTGAACAAAATAAGGCCAGAATTCAAGGAAGGATAAATTGTTTTGATAATGCTTTCTAAGGTATGTTATTTACAGGTCATCTCACCATTTTCGCAATAAATTGTTTTCTAGAATGATTCAGACCGTGAAATTTCTATCCCATTGAGGAGAAATATCCAAGTATCTGTGGTAAAAAATTGATCTTGTGGGTCATTGTATTTTTTGATTTACACTCCATGGAAAATAGGGTTTGTGGCTAGTCCTGAAACTAGTCAAAAACATGTGTTTTGGGTAAAAACGTCATAACTTCTTCATAACAGATCCAAATTCAGTAAGACCAAATGTGTTGGTTAGAGTAAGGTATTTAGTATGATTTTTAATAGTTTTAGATCTATTCAACAAATATTACATGCGGGGCACGCTCAACAAGGTTGCTCCCTAGAATAAGCCAAAATTCAGCAAGGTATGCCATTTTTTCTATAACTCCTTTTCTGAGAGGTTCCAAGTAGTGAAACCTGGGGGAATTGCATAAAGCACACTGAAGAACATTGTTTATCAGTTTCAGATATTTATTCATTACATGCACATAGTTATGATTACTTCAAGTTAGGGTTGTTGAATAATCCAAAACTAGGCATGTGAGACTAAAGAAACGTTTAATGAGAATGCTAGTCTCTTGTTGTTAAAGTTAAGGAAGGTTTGTAGGAATGTGATTATATACACTAGGTCTATTACAGAGCTAAAAATAATATTTGGATGATGAAATTTATGAGGGCTTTTGGTTGAGGTAAATGTTGAGTACATGGTTGAGACAAGTAGTTGATGAGTTAGCACATACATGAGGTGTATAGTTGATGATGTTGGTACATTTTTATGAGTCATAGTTGATGAGTAGTTGACACATGATTGGTACATACTTGGTACATGGTTGGATACACTTGTTTATGGTACAGGTTGATTAGAGGTTGTTTGGTACAGGTTGGTGCATGGTTGATGCACTTGTTTATGGTATAGGTTGATTACAAGTTGTTTGGTACAGGTTGGTGCATGGTTGATGCACTTGTTTATGGTACAGGTTGATTACAGATTGAGGTACAGGTTGATGCATGGTTCAGATTTATTGGTACAGGTTTACAATGGTATATCTCACAGTGATAGTGTGACAGTGGTTCCATTATTCTACTTCTACTTCAGGGTGGTTAGACGGGGAAAGGATAGGTGGTTGTCACCAAATAACATAGAAGGTTGTATCCTCCTTTTGGTTGTAGCCAGATAATTGGGGATTTGGAGCTTCCCTCAGGTTGTAGCCTGAGAAACTAGGGGGTTGGAGCCTCCTTCCAGTTGTAGCTGGAAAACAAAGGAAGCTGGTGCTTCCAATGAATGTAATTATTCAAGACATATAAGCAAAAGTATTATGTGGTTTTATCCCACTTTGGGTTTCCACGTAAAACACTGGTGTACTGTGTATGTGTATTATTGTTCATTTTTTCATTGCTCATTATTGGATGATAATTCTACATTGACATAGCACTTGGATTATTTGGTTAAAAAGGATTAAATTACTCTATTACTGATCCACCCCCCCTCTCAATAATCCAACAATGGGGTGGTCATGTTGAGTGAGAATGACGCCCACAACATAGTTTGAAGCATCTGTCTCGGTCTTGAAGAGATGTTGTAGGTCTAGTAATGAAAGTATTGGGGATGAGCACAAACGCTTCTTCAAGTCATCAAAGGCTTGTTGTTGGGACATGCCCCACACAAATTTTTCCTTACTGCCACCCTTATTTACTTAGCTGAGGGCCCATGCAATATGAGAGATTCCCAACACAAACCTGCGATAGAAATTGGTGAGGCCCAAGAAGATCTGAAGTTCAGTGAGTGTGGTTGGGGCTGGTCAGTCATGGATGACCTATATCTTGGCTAGATCCACATGCACACCATGTCGATCAACTATGTATCCTGAGTAATGGACCTTGTCCATGAAGAAGGAGAACTTTTCCAAGTTTGCATATAGTTTGTGTTGTCACAGGGTGTGCAGAATCTGTTGAATATGTTGCAAGTGTTTCATCCAAGTCTTGTTGTAGCAGATACAACACTACAAAAGTATTGATGAAACGTCATAGGATATCATCCATCATCCTCATAAAAGTTGTTGGAGCATTTGTTAAACCAAAGGGCATGACCAGCCATTCAAAAAGACCTTATTTTTACTTGAAGGTTGTCTTCCATACATCTGTCTATTCTATTGGGACCTAGTGGTAGCTAGAGTTCAGATCAATCATCCTAAATTATTTATCCCCCGTGAGATGATCAAGGAAGTCTTCGATTTGGGGAATTGGGTACCAGTTTCAGACTGTGATTTTATTCAGGGCCTGGTAATCAATGCAGAGACACCATGTCTCGTCTTTCTTCTACACCAGCACAATTGGGCTCCAAAAAGGTGATGATTGGGACGTATGTGCTCCTTGTGGAGTAATTCTTGGATCTACCTCTTTATCTCCTCATTTTCTAACAGAGAGTGGAGGTAGACTGGCCCATTGGGTAGCGGCACGCTTAGGGTTATATCTATGGTGTTGTATCATTTTTGCCACTTGAATGAGCGAAAGAGGGACACTTGCAAGTCCAGTTGGGTCAGCTGAACAGGACAGAAGTTAGTGTATGAGTCAAATGACTCAATCACATGAAATAAACAAACAACTAAGATAATAAAAACTAAAGAAACAAAACTAAAGTGCATAAGAAAATTAGAACCAAAATCAACCAAACAATTGACCAATATTCATGCCACCAATGGATAGATTGTATTAGTGGGGAAAAACCAAAGAGAAAGGGAGACTTATGGGTCCCCTCTTCCTCCAAGGGAGGGCTCTTGAATCCCTTATCTGAGAGCTCTTCTTACAAATGGAAAACTAGAAAGGAAATGGTGAAGAAATCCAAAGCTCATTCCCTCAAGAGGTGAGGTGAATAGCTCAATGAAATGATGCTAGTATGCTCCAAGAAGGAAAGAGGTTCCTTGTAGGAGAATAGAGGCAGGATAACAATACAAATATATTCTTCAATTCATAGTGCACCCATGGCCTCTTTTTATATCAAATCTTTGAGGCATTATCCAACTAGTCTTTAGTGTGAACAAGGGGCCCTTTAGGGAACCCTTAGGTATTTGACCAACCCCTCACTCGGATTCAGCTCGGATTTCAGGGTCAAATCGACTTGGAAGCTTAACCAGAAGTGGGTGAGGAACTGAAAAGAACTATAAATGCATCGTTCTCAGGTGTGCGCACCTTTTTGCGTACACAGTCGTGCGTCGAGTGCATGTGCTCTTTTCTGACGTTTATGACCTGTGCATGTGCGTATGCTTCCTATAGTTCTTCTGTGCATGTTAATTTTTTAACCAGTTGTATAGTTTGTTCCCTTTGGAAATATATTTTTGGGGCTATGAATGAACTAATATGTGTTTGGATATTTTGGATTCATGTAACCATTTGTGGATGAAATTGCAATGATAACATAAATCTATTGTATCCTTTTCGCCACTTAAATGAGCAAAAGAGGGACACTTGCAAGTCCAGTTGGGTCGGCTGAACAGGACATAAGTTAGTGTATGAATCAAATGACTCAATCACATGAAATAAACAAACAACTAATCTAATAACAACTAAAGAAACAAAACTAAAGTGCATAAGGAAATTAGAACCAAAATCAACCAAACAATTGACCAATATGCATACCACCAATGGATAGATTGTATTAGTGGGAAAACGACAAAGAGAAAGGGATACTTATGGGTCTCCTCTTCCTCCAAGGGAGGGATATTGAATCCCTTATGTGACATCTCTTCTTACAAATGGAAAACTAGAAAGGAAATGGTGAATAAATCAAAAGCTCATTCCCTCAAGAGGTGAGGTGAATAGCTCAATCAAATGATGCTAGTATGCTCCAAGAAGGAAAGAGGTTCCTTGTTGGAGAATAGAGGTAGCATAACAACACAAATAGATTCTTCAATTCATAGTGCACCCATGGCCTCTTTTTATAGAAAATATTTGAGGCATTATCCAACCGATATTTAGTGTGAACAAGGGGCCCTTTAGGGCACCCTTAGGTCTTTGACCAACCCCCCACTCAGATTCAGCTCAGATTTGAGGGTCAAATCAACTTGGGAGCTTAACCAGAAGTGGGTGAGGGGCCAACAAGAACCATAAATGCACCATTCTTAGATGTGTGTGGATTTTTTCATACACAGTCACTCATTGGGCACATGTGTGATTTTCTGACATTTATGACCTGCGCATGTGCACGCACTTCCTATAGTTCTTCTGTGCATGTTAATTTTTTAACCAGTTGTATAGTTTGTGCCCTTTGGAAATGCATTTTTGGGGCTATGAATGAAATAATAGGTGTTTGGTGATGTTGGATTCGTTTAACCATTTGCGGACAAAATTTTAGTGATAACAGATGCCCCCTGATGTGTGAGGTTAGGAGCATACGTATAGCCGAAATACATCAATGTTTATTCTACTGAGAGTACCATTGTAAGGAAGAGTGTTGAGAGGAATTGCAAGAGTGACCCATTGGAGGGAGAGGGTAACCTGTGGGACCCAAACCTTTCTTGAGGTGTAGAAAAATAAAAACTGTATACAAACGAGGCAGGCATGCCCCATGCTCGTGTCATGTAACTCAAATGTGTAAGACCGTAACTGAAGTTGTATGTTGATGTAGATAACTGCAGCACCCTCCGAGCGGTTTGATAATGCTACATGACAATTTTGATGGTTAACATACTATGAAAAGAGGCAATGACACCTATAATAAGTGTCGATGATTCACATGCATTGATAGCCCAACAAATTTCAGAGGTCCTTGGCTAGTATAAAACAACTGCAATAGTCGCAAAGTAAGACCCACCGTAACATGACATGGTGTTGAATTCGAATGCTATGGGGTTCAATGACAATAGAGAGAAATGGTGGTTCTCCCTGTGTCATCTAAGACTCCTCATTGTAAAGGTAATGAGGGTCAAGATACTGTCGCCCTTCTACAAACTGTGTTGATGTCGACAGAAAGGGAGACGCGACTCCAAGGAGCAAAGGGCTTCATGAAATCCACAGGATGAGATTAGGAACTGATGAGAAACATGGATGAATTCAAAATGTGGTGAGACTCAAGACTGTCCTTGGTTGGGGATATATGTGAAGTATGAGTGGCAACAACCTGTAAAACTAGATCTAGCACTAGGGGGACGACTAGACGTGGGTTAAATTGTGCCAGAGGCGTGACAAAGTGGACAAACTTAGAGATCAAAGGTATATGGACTGTGGGATACTCGAGGTTTATGGATGATGTAAACAAGGGTAGGAGGTAAGGAATGACCCAACCAAGAACGATAAGGGTTTCTTTGCTGGAAAATAAGGTCATTAAAGGTGACAACAAAAAGCTATGTAAATGATGGAAACAAAGGCTTTGTACAATTACCAAATAAATAAACAATAAGGTGGGATAAGCATACAGATACAGAAATAGGTGCCCCAGTGCAAGATGGCTTGGCCTGTGAGGGTGCAAGTTGTATGGAGAAGTGGTGGAGGGTGGGGGATCCATGCGTGGATTTTTGTATGAGGTAAATGAATGGAGGGAAATTTACAGATGGGAAAATTTATTGTGGATGAAAGTGGAAGGTTAATGATACTACGGTGGTGCAGTCAAATTAGAACCATGAGGAGATATCCTGGGAATCCATTGGGAAATCTAGAAAAATGAGGAGAAGGAGTATGTGGCTGATTCTCGAACATGCGTAAGCCTAACGAGACTCCCATCCCTAGGGGGTGAAAGAAACATGAGTGTCAAAGTTCCAAAGGGGACTATGAATGGGATGACTCAAGTAGGAGAGAGTGCTACCGGTTGATAGTACTGAAATGCAGCAGAGGTGATTGTACTGCAGAGACGGATGTGAGGATCCTATAGGAAAATGTCGGAGGGTGTGACTGGGAGATGCAATTGATATTTAGAGGGAATGATTACATGCCAGTGTCAATCATATACCTAAAGGGGTTGTGTTTATGCCTGATGACCAAGTACCTGCACACATAAAAACTGAATACCCGACGTGAACAATATCTAAAGAGAAAGAACATATAACAGTTATTCGATAATTTTGAACATGAGCATGCATACCTGGGTGTGTTGTGGGAAAAATGCTCCCCCGGGGCTGAGGGAAGTTGTCGATAAAAGGCGTAGGGAATTTGTCTTTGGGACAAGCATAGTTGAGATCACAAAAGTTAGTGAAGATGGAAATGGTGCCTTGTTTTTTTTTAACGGGGACGGGGTGGGACAAGCATAGTTGAGATCACAAAAGTCAGTGAAGATGGAAATGGTGCCTTGTTTTTTTTTAACGGGGACGGGGTTGGAGACCCATGACGTGTATGTGATGGGGTATATGAACCGAACAACACGTAGCTTGTCAATTTTGGCTTTGATAACCGTTTCTTTGGATGGGTGGGGTGGGAGTTTCTTTTGACGTACATGGCTGACATCTGTACATGTGTCAATGCGATGTTAAACAATAGAAGGATCAAGGTCAGGCATCTTCATATATGACCAGGCAAAAATATCCCTATATTCCTGAAAGAGATATTTGTAAGTTGTGAGTTCTTCAAGGGAGCATGTAGCGCCAATGGTGATTTCTTTTACGATTCCAGGTTTGATGGAAATATCAATTTTGACAGTGGGGGAAATGTTGGCCATGTTATCTTCCTCAAAAGTATCGGGGGCAGGGATAGGGTTGTTGAACCAGTCTATATTCCCTGATGGAATAAAATCCTTGGTTTCGATTACGTATATGGAGTCTTGGCTAGGAGGGTTAAAGGCTTCCTGTGAGAGAAAGAGCACTCTGTGATGGAGCGCATTCCATGGGCAATCGAGGGTAGTTGGTTCTTCCAGGATATCTTTGTCTCAGTGAAAAATGCGGGAATATAGGGGGTTCAGGGAGGTAACGTTGGTGACTGTCACCGTGGGATTGTCTTCAGATGGAAAAGACGTAGAGGGGGTGGCACAAGTAGGTTGTGACAGTTCACTCGACATGAACCAAATGTCGAGATATTGTGGGTTAAAAATTGTGGTCGGGCGTAAGATTTTTGTGCGGAAATGAACCGGAGAATTGGGAGGATTTGGGGGAAAATCCTCAGATAGTCCATCCAGGAACCATGGAGGAGTGGGAAGTGACTCAGTTTCAGGAGAGATGATGGGAACAATATCTGGAGAAGGAATAGGGGGAATCACTTGGATCACAGGAAGTGGGGTAGTTGCAGGATTTTGAATAAGGACCATTTGACAACGCCTGTATTTAATGATCATAGGACACTGGTACGTGAAATGATCAAGTGATTCACAAAGAGAGAAAGGGCACCTCATCTATTCGTTGATTGATGTTGTGACATAATGGATGTCAGTGACTCGGGTACTCGATGATGTAGAGGGAGAGGAGTCTTGCTGAAAACGTTGGCGTATTGTTGTTAGTGTCTGTCGAAACTGAGGTAGTGCAAGGCAATGGTGGGTTTAATGGCCATATTTTTAACAAATGGCACATGAAAATTTGGTTCGCAACCCTTTATGGCCTACAACCAGGGAAGTTGTGGTAGTACTAGGTGTGCTTGGTGAAGCGACGAGTGATGTGGTCACTTGAGGGAGTTGGATTAGATTGCATAATGTTATCACTGAAATTTCATTCGCACAGGGCGACAAAGAACTCCGCATCGTCAGCACAGAAAAACAGTCATTCATGGCACAAGGATTAACTCCACAGCACATCAAAAGGGCCAAAACTATACAAAGTTGGCTAAAAAGATTAAAAAGCGCATCGCGCCCATG
>ML777498.1:903380-918480 GCA_009831015.1 Picea engelmannii
TTAGTTCTTGTTTAATTCTTATTAATATCTTTACTGTTTTCTTTCTAACCTTTTGCATTACAGCTGTCATGACTAGAAGAGCCCAACTAGGCATGTAAGTGCTCACTTTTTGCTCACACATTGACGAAAAGAGCACGAACACATAACTCGGGGAGAGAGGGACATCTGTTTTTGGGGTGTCCCTCTCTCTCACAAAGTACGCAAGGATTTTGAATGAAGGGAGGAAGTGGAGCGGTGGGATATTTTTTCTTCAGTCTACCCCCAGCCGTTTCAGTGGTGCTAGAAAGTGGTGGTGGGGTGGTGTCGTTGGAGTTAGGACTAGAATCTGCATCGAGATTCCTTCTGTTTGGGGAGGAGGGATGGTTGAGGAACCATCGGAGGTGGGTGTAGATACCATACCGATATGGAAAGCACCATGTTGGGAAGGGTAAGCGTTGCAGCTACCTGGAATGCTTGTAGGCCTAGTGGGGGGTAGAATAAGGGGATTTGAGTGATGGCTTGGGGAATGGTCTCCCAAACCAGGATTTTGTCCTTGGGGAGGGGTGAAATCAGGGGTAAGAGGTGTTGTAAAGTTCTTAGGTAATTCTTGAGGTAGGGTTTCTTCCGCTAGTGGGACCTCGAGGGGTGGAGAATCCTTTGTGGGAGGAATGGTATCTCCAGTTTCAGTTCCATCAGAATATACGACACACACTTGGGCTAAGGGATGTATGAGCGGTGGTGCTCCATGGTATGTCCCTAGCAAGGATGGGTCCTTGAAAATTCTGGGGCCCATATTGATGAGTCGATAGGCATCAAAATTAGTGTGGAAAAGAGGTAGGATGTTCTCGATGTTGGAGGAAGGGTTGGGCTCGTAATGTGAAACTTGGTCGATGGTGATGATCTTCCCGTTGTGGGGAAACATCATCATTCAAAACACAGAAGAGGCCACAACCTTCATAGCGTACATGTAGCTACGTCCAAACAAGATGTTGTAATCGATAAGAGCGTCGATAACCTCAATGTCAATAAGAATAGTTTTTCCCTCGAGTTCAATGGGGACATTTTGAAAGAGCCCTTCAGGAGAGGATGGTCATCCATCATAATCTTTAAAAGTGATGGAAGATGGTATGAGTTCAGGGGAGCCCAGTTTCTGCCACACAGTTTTGGACATGATGCATGTGGATGCACCTTCATTAATGATACATCGGTGAACCGTGATGTTCCAAATTTTAACTAGTATCTGGAAAGATACCAAAGTGGGGAGATAGGGTTCCCCACAATCCAGATCAAATGTGATGAGTCTAGTATCTGCAGGGTTGAATTCCCCCAAGGAGGAAAAAAATTATTTTCGTTGAGTGGGACAAGTTTGAAGGACCTCCAAGACCAACATGGCTGCAAAAGATTGCACCTAGTCGTCGACTAGATTGTAATTGTGTGCCACCCTAGCCTGAGCGTTATTGATATTCCATCGTAATGGGATGCAAGGAATACGAAGGGGTGGTTCGGTGTTAGGGCGTGGAATCATCAAAGGTGGTTTGGTTGTAACTGGAGCTGCCCCCGAAGTGGTGGGAGTAGATTCAGGGGGTGCGTTGTATTGACGAATGCGCGTTTGTAGAAGAATTTATTCTTCGCTAGTGAGGAGGATAGTGCGATCCACTAGATTCCCAGGGTTTTGATACTATCCCATCTATGGTGGGGCAGGGTGCATTTCCTGCTGGGTATTCATCACACCTTGATTTGGAATAGGCTTTTGCAACACCATCGGGGGTGGTTGTTGCAAATACTGTTGCGGGGCTTGCTGAGGGGAAGGCGATGCTGGAGGACATAGCACATTCATGGAATCTTTCATCCATTTGAAGTCAGTGATTTGGGGGAAATGGTGAGTATAATGACCATGCTCACCACAAAGGGCACAAGGGAATTTCATCCGGAGGTTGTTGTTGTTCCTCCTTTAGCGTTTGTTGTTAGTTCCCTCTTGGGGGTTATGGTTTCCCTGATTTTGGTTGCCCCCAGAAGGTTGGTTCTATTGGGGGTTGTTTCCCCCTGGTCCTGGGTTATTATTGTTTCATTTTTTCCCTTTCTTTTTGGAATTATTCGACTGATGGGACAAATTTTCCATATTCATTTATTCAAAATTTTGAAATTGCTGAATGGGAGAGGGTTGAAAAAAGTTAACCCCAACGTGTGGTTGTCCCTGTGGTGGAGCCATGGGCTGTGGAGGACCAGGAAATGGAAAATACAGATTATTTTGTGGCAATGATCCATAGGGTACATAGGAAGGAGTAGCGCTTTCACTAGTTCTTAGGGTGTAAGATGAGGTAGAGGGGGTACCAGAACTTGGTTGAACCATCGGGTGCATCATGGGTGTCGATGTGGGTCCACTAATGGGTGGGGGGGGAAAAACCGGGTATGGCTGTTGATCAGGGGGAGGAGGGTAATAAGGAGGTCCTCTATACATTGGTGGGTATTGGGGTGTATTGCACATAGGTGGTGGTTGGGTGTATAGATTGTGGTGTGTTGTAGTACCAATCAATCCATCTGGTGAGTGAGACATCCCAGGTTTGTCCTAGCCTAATGGTACAGGTCTTGAGGCGTCAGGTAGTATTGTGTATAAGTATCCTGAATGTACATAAATGAGGTCATACTATTGAGCCTTGCTAATGGCTTCTTCTTTAGTTTGGGGGAAGGTGGAGGACACATCTTTGGCAAGGAAAGAGACAAGTGATCTGAGAAACCAATCGAGGCATTGTTCTTTGGTGGTTTCTACTTTGCATAGACTATGTCACCGATGCCATTCATGAATGTGGTCAGTGATATGTGTGGCTGAGGATTGTTTAAACTCAGAGATCAAATCTAGACCATTGTCGTGGAGAATTGGTAGTTGAAATAAGGTCAAAAATGTTTTGACCAATGATTCAAAAGTCACATGGGACCCTGATTTTTCGTCTACATACCACTTGGTTGATGGGATTGTGAGTGTGTGCTGAAATAACCTTAATTGGATGGAGTCGTCCATGATGTTGTTTGAAGAGCACCATAGGTGGAAGGTCATGACATGGTTGGCAGGATCTTCTCCTGCCTTTCCTTCAAACTTGGGAATGTCCGAAGGTAGTTTGGTAGGCATTGCAGGCCATGTGGGGTCATGCAATATAGGATTGTTGGTGAGCTTACTCAGATCCGGTATGTTGAGGGAAGCTAAGTATGGCATCTGGAGTGGAAGTGGAGGATTAGTTCTAGCCATGGTGTGAGTGGTTTTTGTACCTGACCCATGAAGGGGGTTAGGTGGGCTTGTACTTCCCCCTTGGGAAGAAGTTTTCCCCCGGTTTCCTTGTAAAGGAGAGCTAGTTGATGGTTGGCCTTGGGAATTGGACCCAAGTAAAGAGGAACCAAGCAAATATGATCCAAATACAGTATCACTCATGGGAGTGTGAGAGGGTTGATTCGATGAGTTGGCAAGACTAAGAACTCCTCCTAGAATAGGAGGGAGATTTAGAAAGCGTCTGGAACGAAGGGGATTTTGTGGGTCCCCTATGATGTCTAACTAGCAAAGTGAATGTGTGCAAATGGTGATGAGAGAAATAAATGAACAAGAGACTTTGTATAACTTGGACCTTCAAAATATATCTCACAATCACATGTAATCACAAGAGAATCATACATAAATAAATTGAAAATACGCATACATGTGGGTAGGTGGATTTTGTCTGCGTGGGAGAACAAAGAAAACAAATTCTCATGTCCTAAAAAGATGTAACGTCCTTCCTATCAAATAGCATTGGACCTTCCAATAGCACTCAATAGTGGGGTCTGAAACCACCGGAAGAGGAACTAGTGAAGGATGAAACAATCAGTGATAATGAGGGGTAGAGGGTGCATATCCTGAAAGAGCTAGCGATATTTCCCAATAGCCACACAAAATCTGATCAAGGTGAAATTACAGCCCACAATTTCCACCTAGGTAGATGTCCTAAAATTTGGTCACTAGGTACCTCAGTCAAAGTGCGACATTTAGATTTTCAGCCTCATAAATGGGTCACGGGCTGGATCCCTTCCAAGAGGTAGGTGCCTCAAGGGGGGATTCACAGAACAATCAGACCTCGGCCTTCGACCCTTCACGGGTATCTCTCTACCTTATGGTGTTAGGAACACTTGACTTGGAGGATTTTAAAGTTCCATATTTGTCAAATTATAATGTTTGAAGATGTGAGAACCAAATAATGGAGAGTTATTTGGATGCCTATCCCCGAGATCCTACCTAGACTAAAAAAATTATTTTGGCACCTCCTGTGGAGGAAAAATTAGTGAGTTTTTATAAAAAAAATTAGATGCGGTTGTTTGAGAGATTGGGGATGTGACCCAATCTCGTTTGAATTAAGTGGGAGTGGATAATTCCTTCAAGAAATAGTGGGATATTTCATAATCCCTTGGGAGGAAACCTACTTCAACCTCCACAATTCGAGATGAAATTATGTGAGTGAGTAGTGACTTTGTGTGTGGGAAAGTGATAAAATGTGCCAAATTTTTAATAAGTTAGGTGTCACCTTGCATCATGTGGACTTCATGTGGTCCCTTACAAGTCTTGATTACCTATCTTACTAGATTCCATTGGTACAACCTTGCGAAATTTTAAAGTCCCTAAAGAACTAGCATGTGGACATGTGGGTCCTTACCAATCCTTTAAACTCCCTAATGTGATTTAATCTAAGAAAGCTTCAAAAACTATCCTAGATTGAAAGCATGTGGGCATGTATGGGCCCGTTACAATAATCTTTAAACTCCCCTAGTGATATAAACTAAGAAAGTAGCTTCAAAACTATTCCAATCTTTGCAACATGTGGGCATGTATGGGCCCTTACAAATTTAATATGTTTTGAAAAGAAACTAAGAGGGGCCCTAGGGGGGATTTTTCCTCTCCTAAATATTTTATTTTTAAGGGAGATGAAATCTTCCCTCAATCATTTTTCTGATTCTCAAGATCACTCTATGGTGCGAGAGAAGAGCATACTCAATGACTGAAGTTTGATTTTTGGTCCCAATGCAAGTGTTTATATATGTGATAGAAAATGATATTAACTTAACTTTTATAATCAAAACAAGTCATCCATGTGGCAATTCCAAGAAAAAAGAGGAAAAAATATGGTTTTTAACCCCCTAAGTGCCTATGTTTTGACTAAACCTTCATGTGGAGAGGGAATATAAGTGTCGTGCATATTACAAATTTCATAGAATCAATATTTAGAAGGATAGGGGCCTTCAAAATATCACAAAAAACCCTTACAATGTTGGATTTCTGGACAGATGCACGGGTCACAGAGTAGATAGAGGCGCATGTGGCACCAATGCACAAAGAAACAATGTCCTGTTGGTGCACTATGCACAGAATGCACTAAGAAACACAGTGTTGTTGGTGCATGTGCTTAGAAGATGTGTCTGTGGGCTGAAAAACCTGTGCACATTCTGATACGCGGCCTTGAAGAAAATTTTGAATGAAATTCTCTTATTCCAGCTCCGAATTTATCTTTTTGCAGGTAGGACTGGGCCAGTTATGATCCCTACAAGGTAAATAAGTCAGAAAGAAGTTCTCAAACAACCCAAATAGGGAGGAAATTGATACCTTCCCCAGTACAGTCGCCAACTTGTTGTATCCTTTTCGCCACTTGAACGAGCAAAAGAGGGACACTTGCAATTCCAGTTGGGTCAGCTGAACAGGACATAAGTTAGTGTATGAGTCAAATGACTCAATCACATGAAATAAACAAATAACTAAGATAATAACAACTAAAGAAACAAAACTAAAGTGCATAAGGAAATTAGAACCAAAATCAATCAAACAATTGACCAATATTCATGCCACCGATGGATAGATTGTATTAGTGGGTAAACACCAAAGAGAAAGGGAGACTTATGTGTCCCATATTCCTCCAAGGGAGGGCTCTTGAATCCCCTATGTGAGAGATCTTCTTACAAATGGAAAACTAGAAAGGAAATGGTGAAGAAATCCAAAGCTCATTACCTCAAGAGGTGAGGTGAATAGCTCAATGAAATGATGCTAGTATGCTCCAAGAAGGAAAGAGGTTCATTGTAGGAGAATAGAGGTAGCATAACAATAAAAATAGATTCTTCAATTCATAGTGCACCCATGGCCTCTTTTTATATAAAATATTTGAGGCATTATCCAACCAATCTTTAGTGTGAACAAGGGGCCTTTTATGGCACCCTTAGGTCTTTGACCAGTCCCCCACTCAGTTTCAGCTCAGATTTGAGGATCAAATTGACTTGGAAGTTGAACCAGAAGTGGGTGAGGGGCTGACAAGAACCATAAATGTGTCATTCTCAAGTGTTCATGGCTTTTTGCGTACACAATAATGTGTCAGGCACATGTTCTCTTTTCTAACATTTATGACCTGTGCATGTGCGCGTGCTTCCTATAGTTCTTTTGCTCATGTTAATTTTTTAACCAGTTGTATAGTTTGTGCCCTTTGTAAATTCATTTTTGGGCTATGAATGAACTAATAGGTGTTTGGATATGTTGGATTCCTGTAACCATTTGCGGACGGAATTTCATTGATAACAGATGGGATGCTTGACTTGACAGTGCAAAGGTACCACGGTAGGAGAGGAGAATATATATGAGTATTCTCCCACAACCTTATCCACTTTCTTGTATTTTGTGGAGATATCGGCCATGGAGGCTCTGGATGTGGCTACGATCTTTCACTCACTCCGAGGGAGAATCACGAAGAAGAAAAATTTCTCCGTCTGAGAGATGACCTTCCTGCATTGCTTGCCAGAGATCAAGGAAATAGCACTAGGAGGGACTGCCTCAGGTATCCTGTACAATTTTCTGTTCAAATTAATTATAACACTACGAGGCCTAGACTCATATACAACATGATGTTCCGATAAATAAGGTTGGCCCAAAAGAACATTACAAAATTCGAGAGGAGCAAAATCACACAATACCTTGTCTTTGAAGGGCTTGATGTCGTATGATAGTCGACACTATTTCCTGACGCGGAGATCGATTCCTTGGTAGAGCCATCCAATGGTATAGGATTTTGGGTGAAACATTGTTGGCATGGCCAGCCGCTTGAAAACCTCTACTGATATGAGGTTCTTCTAGCTACCACTATCAACAAGGAAGTGTAGCGGGGTGCCTTTTACCCACATCTGTGAATGGAAGAGGCGTTTGCCTTCTTCTAGCTCACAAGGCTGAAGCTTGGTGGTAGAAACAGTGGCACTGGGTTCCATGTCAATGATCCATATTCCCCTTTCTGGTTCTACCTCAGATTCATAACCCGCATCTGATTCGGAGGCTTTCACTTCAGCCACCAGCGACTGCTTTGAGCGATAGTCATAAGTGTTATGCCAAGGGATCTTATGGAAGAGTCAGTACTTCTTAGTATCTTTATTTGTCTTTTCGATGTCTTTCTTTTATTGTGACTTGGACTGGTTGTCCTAATAATGTCCATATTTTCTCTATCCTTTTTTCTATGGGTTGGGGCTGCCCCTTCCTGGATTTTGTTGTGAGGGGTTCCCAGGCCCAAATTGTCGCGTATTTTGTTTTAGCTTCTGCTTGATTTTGATGGCATATCGATAGGCCGCACGCAAGGACTATATGTCTAGAAATTCCATTTCGGTCTGTATGTATCTATGTAGAGCACCACGATACTTGAGCACCAAATGTCACTCTAAATATTTGATACCCAAAGTTCAAAAGACATTTGTGAACTCTGGCACTCCTTGGTCTCTTTCTTACCGCAGTGTGGTCCATTTGGCATACAAGTTTCCATAACTTCTGAAAGGGTAGTATTGTTCCTTAATAACATCCCTGAAGGATTCCCAGGTGGTCGCGACTGTAAATAATGAGGGTTCCTCTATTTCTTTTTTCTCACAGAAATTTTCACGCCAATCTTTGACATGGGCAACGACTTTGAGGAGTGAAAAAGTAATATTTTCTCTATTCGAAAAGTTATGGACAAAAAAATACCCTTCCAGTAGATTCAAACACTTGTCTACAACATATTCGTCTATCTGACCTTCAAATATAGGATGTTAAGATACTGAATAGATCTAAAAATATAATCACCACAAATATTGAATATACAATAGATCCACAAAGCAAGATAGAAGAAACTACACTATATTATTACCAAACCCTTGAGGTAGGGCAACACCATACAATGGATCCTATTATGGAAGGGATCCTCTCCTGTTCACTTGCCTCTTCGAGGGGGCATCCTCCTATTGAGCTACCACTCCAAATACAATATTTCTCTTCATGTCCCATTACATTGCTTGAACCCTTTTATATAGTGCTACCATCACCTAAGAACATTCTAGAGGAGTAGTCTTCTAGAATTAGAACATTCTAAGAAGTCCTCTTACATTTATTATATCTAACTACCCATTTATTATGTCTAACTACCATAGTGAACCTTATTTAATAATATAGTGGACCTAGTCCGCCTTACATTGAATGGCCTCCACTATTATAACTATGGGCCCTCCAGGCCCCCCGACTACCTCTCTAGCTACCTAACATTCCATCCCCCTTATGAAAGCATTGTCCTGAATGCTTGATGTACAACCGTATACCAGGGTCCCATGGATAATTGTGGACCATAGTGCTGAAGTAGACTAGAGAAATGGGGTCCCATGGAGAAATGGAAACCATCATGTTGAAGTAGTCCAACATCGATTTTGAATTGGGGTCCCATGCCCAAGTGTTAATGTGAACTCCACATGAAATATATCTGAACTCAAGAACCAACTAAAAATGATACTCCAAAGATCTAAATTGATCATGGGGATCCAAATATGTAGATCCCTCGATATCCCCAAAATCATTTGAATAACATACTAGTACTAAAGAATACTAAAAAATAGTGTGCATAGAAGACGTTGGACTTCTCTCCATAATGTGCTCTATATGAGGTGAAGGAGAGTCATCAAATAGAAGATGGAAGTGGTGGTCATCCCAGAAATGAAAGCTATCCATATACCAATCATCATAATAGTCCTCCAAAGCATACCAAGAATACACTTCTTGATGATATTCAATCATGATGTCCACCATAAGAAATTTCTCCTGCATGATATCCAATGAATCTTGAATACTACGAAAACTATCATTGAGGCCATCTGCAAGGTCATGCAATATGTCATGCAATGTGCCACACCATTGGGATTTGAATGCTTTAGTAATATGTAGAATTTATTTGAGGGTTTGAGAAAATATATCCATCTAAGCACCCTATGAAATTTTCAGTCCCTCTGCCATCACGAAAAAACCCAAAAAATAGAACAATAAATTACTGCAGAAAATCATGGCATTTTCCGAAAAACCCTGAAAAACTGTTGAATTTAAAATGCTCATAACTTCACTTCTCGGACTCCATTTTGGATGATTTTTTTTTTTTTAAATTGGGTGAAATTGTGAGAGGAACTCATATCTATAATGTTTTTGGGAAAATTCAGGCTCCATCTTCTACAGAAATAAAATAAAAAATAAAAAAATTGTGCCATCGTCCGCGGAAAAAACCCTGAAAATTTGCAGATTTTAAAACTTCAATATCTTGACTTCCCGGACTCTGTTTCAGACGATTTTTTTTTTAAACTTGGGTTTTTTTTCTGAGAGGAACTCAAATATACAACCTTTTTCTACAAAAAATTTCACAAAAATATACCAAAAATTTTTGGAATGTCGCAACCCTCTTTTTTTTCTCCAAAAAAACAATCTGCAAAAATAAAAAATATTTGCCCACAATGTCTATCAAGGAAAGTTATCTGATACCACTTGTTAAGATCCTGAATAGATCTGAAAATATAATCACCAAAAATACTGAATACACAATAGATCCACAAAGCAAGATAGAAGAAACCACACTATATTATTATCAAACCCTTGAGGTAGGGAAACACCATACAATGGATCCTATTATGGAAGGGATCCTCTCTTGTTCACTTTCCTCTTCGAGGGGGAATCCTCCTATTGAGATACCGCTCCAAATACAATATTTCTCTTCATGTCCCATTACATTGCTTGAACCCCTTTATACAGTGCTACCATCACCTAAGAACATTCTAGAGGAGGAATCTTCTAGAAGTAGAACCTTCTAAGAAGTCCTCTTACATTTATTATATATAACTACCCATTTATTATGTCTAACTACCATAGTTGGCCTAATTTAATAATATAATGGACCTATTCCACCTTACATTGAATGGCCTCCACTATTATAACTATGGGCCCTCCGGCCCCCCCGACTACCTCGCTAGCTACCTAACATAGGAATATCGAAGATGATTTGTACCTTGAATGGGGTGGTGCCTCCGCTGGAGGAAGATGTGTCGTCTGTTGGTAGTCACCGAAGGATTTGCGCGAAACTATCCATCATATCATTCCTTTGTTGCATGAGGGATTCCTCAAGAAATTTTTTGAAAGGATCTCCTATCCCGTCATCTTTATTTTCTCCTGCCATGAGAGTTCTCTTTGGTGTGCAAAATCTTTTTTCCTCAAGAGAAACAAGCTCAAGACCCAATTCTTTGTACCCTGACCTCGTTGGGCACATGCATTAAGATGACAAGGAGTAGACCGTTATGATACCACTGATCTAGATTTTAAGAGAAGAATGAAATGAATACAGATTATTAAAAGATGCTTAACATAGAATAACAAAGATACAGTCAAACTGGTTTTCTATTCAATAAGGAAATTGTTGGCAAATATTTAATAGACAGCGCATGCTTGTCATTGATGGAAAGTACAACAATGAAGATGGCATGAGTACAGGAAGTCTGTAACAGATAGGCATTATGGGAAGATGTTGCAGAGAAAATTCGAATAAACTCATAAGAGATAGTGCAGAGGATTGTTGGTAGATCATCGATGGCAAGATCAGAGTAAGCATCGATGGAAAAACAGGAACAAAGTAAGCTCGGGAGGAGAAGAATCTTTGATCGTTGGATCTCATTCAAAATTCCCAAAAGAAGGAGGATCGTCAGATTTGTTTGTAGACAAGAAGAACGCGCAGAAGAGGAGGACAGATCTCAGGCGTCAAATCTGAGCATCAGACCCAACCATGCTTGGATCATGGAGAACCTGGACGTTCATTAAAGTGCAAGGATAAACAGGCATACAAAATCCTGAAAGAAGGAGGACCGTCCATCTTCGGGCATGACACATGGACATAGATCAGTGTTTCACTGACTAGAAAGTCAAAAGTATGAAATGATCCAACTTTTCATCTCTCGAAATCGCGATTTAATCATAGCTATCAGATCAAGGTGTGATCTAGACCGTTGATCCGACTCCATTTCGAAGTTTCGCAGATCGGGAGTTGGAGATGTCAAATAACTTTCACCACAGAAATGTCGAAATCGCAATATGCAAAATCGCAATTTAATCGTAGCCATCAGATCAAGGTGTGATCTGAACTGTCGATCTGACTCCATTTCGGAGTTTCACGGATCGAGAGTTGGAGATGTCAAAGAATATTAACCATAGGAATGCCAAAATCACAATATGAAAAATCGTGATTTAATCGCAGCCATCAGATCAAGGTGTGATCTGGACCATTGATCTAACTCCATTTCGGAGTTTCATGAATCGCGGATTGGAAAGGCAAGAAACATAACCATAGGAATGCCGAAATCATGAAATACGAAATGGAAAAATGATCTGAGCCCTTGGTTCGAGGATATCATGGATCGTTAATCTGACTCCCTTTTCGATGTACTTGATACCAGGATTTCAGTTACCAGGATATGGAGAAGTTAGAGACTCTCAACATCAGGAGTCCCGAAATGCCGAAACGCGAAATCATGAAAAGCACTTTATGCATAAGAGCTTGGTCATGGCCTTGGTCATATAGAGGAAGGATCTAGTGCAAAAAATCTCTATATCGGAGTTTTAGAGATCACGACATGAAGTGTCACGACACTTGTCCACAGGAATGCTGAAATGTCGAAACCCGATTTAAACACAAGATTAATAAAGTTCATCCAACGGTGCAGATAAACTTGAATATGATCGGAGGGATATTGTTCC
Source organism: Picea engelmannii (assembly GCA_009831015.1). NCBI lineage: Eukaryota > Viridiplantae > Streptophyta > Pinopsida > Pinales > Pinaceae > Picea > Picea engelmannii. The sequence goes on from ML777498.1 coordinate 915,412, forward strand.
ATCTCATAGTTAATTGATCAGTTACGAATCAGTTAGCTAAACTGATTCATGATTCTTGATCGATTGGCGTTTCAGTTGATGAGACGATTTTATTTTGCCTTAGAAGATTCGAAGTGTAACTGTTGTAGAAGTGGTGCATAAAAGAAAATTATAGAGACAGTGCATGGTTAGTTGTTCTGACTGAAAAATAATTTGAATTGTAGAAAGGTAAAATAATAATGTGAAGAAAGCACAGAGAAAAGGTCCAAAACCTGAACAGAAGATAAAGGGAGAAGAGAGCAGAAGGTACACATATCAAAGAGCATGAGAAGAACAGAGACAACAAGTCAAGCCAAGTATGAACAAAGAAGAAGAATAGTGTAGCAGAAAAGAATTGCAGAACAGTGAAGAAGTGGTAAGAAATGATTTATCTGTGTTGTTGATTATTCAATCATTTATTTGTAACAGGGTGGCAGGGTGGTGCAAGGGAACAATTGTTCTCTGTTATACAGGTTGGTGCCTATGTAACTAGAAGTTGGTGCTTCCATTCAGTTGGTGTTGGAACACTCAGGGAGTTGGTGCTTCCTTCTAGTTGGTGCTAGAGAAAACAGAGAGATGGTGCTATCAAACAAGTTGGAGCTTGTAAAATAGAGGTAGTAGCCTCTCATTGAGTTGGTTCTCAATTAGAGATGATGTACAGAACTTAAAAAACTGCCTATCATTTCAAAGAAGAAGAGGTTTTCTCCCTTTATGCGTTTCCTCGTGAAAATCTGTCTTTGTGTATATCTTATGTGTGAGTGATGCTCATTATTTATGTTGTCTATATGTAGTATATTTTTTATGGTCACTTGGAGAAAGATTAAAATTGTGAAAATTGTTTAAGCACAGTAACAACTGATTCACCCCCCCACCCTCTCAGTTATGTTAATAATTCCAACAATTGGTATCAGAGCAGGTTCCTTTTATTTAAAGGTAGATTTGTAAGCTTAAACATGACAATTCATGAAGGGACTTCAGCCAATAAGCCTCCTCTATTTGATGGAACAAATTTTTCCTTTTGGAAAGTTAGAATGAGAACATACCTAATGGCCTTAGGTGCCGATGTTTGGGATGCAGTAGAGACTAGATATATAAAGACTGTTGTGCTAGATTCCAAGGATGATAAGTTAGAATTTAGCTTTAATGCTAAGGGAATGAATGCTATCTTGAATGGACTTGCAGAAGCCGAGTTTGTAAAGGTGATGCATCTTCAAACTGCCAAAGAAATGTGGGATAAACTTATTAGCAGCTATGAAGGAAATGAGAAAGTAAAAGATGTTAAACTTCAAACATTTAGGTTGAAATTTGAACAACTAAATATGAATGAAGATGAAATAGTTAGCAAGTATTTTTTAAGATTTGAAGAACTTTTGAATGCCATAAAGGGTCTTGGTGATAAGTTTGAAGAATCACTCTTAGTTCAGAAGATTTTAAGATCTCTGCCTAATAAATTTAATCCAAAAGTATCTGCAATAAAAGAACTAAATGATCTTAAAATTCTGTCCATTGATCAACTTCTAGGAACTTTAACTGCATATGAAATGAGAATTAGCAAATATAAATCCATTACTAGCGAAGCATCGTTTAAAGTAGACAAGAATATTGATTCAGAATTAGATGATATTGAGGCAAAATTTGTGAGAAGATTAAAGAAAGGATTAGGAAAATATCAAGGCAAGTTGCCCTTCAAATGATTTAACTGTGGTAAGATAGGCCATTTTGCATCTAAGTGTCCCCATCAGAAAAAGGACCAGAATTCTGATGATGAAAAGAAGTACAAATTCAAGAAATATAGTAAGAAGAAAAGTTTGGTTGCAAATAATGACAATTCCTCATAAGACACCAATAGTGACTCTTCTTGTGAAGATAAGGTAAATGACTTCATGCTTATGGCCAAATAGGATTATGATAATAAAATCACAGACAGTGATGATAATAATGAATAATTTGTGGTTGATATGGATGGAGAACTGATTAATGCACTGGAAGAAATTAACAAACTTAGAATTAAAAACAGAAAGCAAAAACAATTGTTGATACAGTTCGAGAAAGATAGTAAACAGTCTGATGAAGACTTTGCTCTGTTGAAAGTGGAATTAGAAGAGGCAAAGAAAATAGAATACATACTAAAACAATAGTTTTAAGAGAAGAAATCCAAGTGTGAAGCCTTAGAAGAAGAGATAGTAAAAACCAGAAAAGAAATGGATAAGTTTAAGGGATTGTATCATGAAAATCTGCCAAGTATTAAAGCCTCAGAAGGTTTAACCTCCATTCTAAATCAGCAAAGAAACCCAAAGTTGAAAGCTGGATTGGGATATGAAGAAGGATCAAGTAGTGACCATCCAAGTAATACAAAACCTATCAAATTTTTCAAATCCTCAAACATTGACAACAGTCGTTGTATAGAAACAAAGAAAGAAAAACAACCACCAAGAAGGAATGAAAGAAAAAATACCAGAACTAAGTTCATAGATTAGAGAGATTATCGGCATGAAAGAAATCGACCTCCTCAAAGAAGACAAAAATTTTCAAGGTACAAAGGTTTTTTCTATGGTTATTGTTTTTTCTGCTCTAATTTTGGTCATAAAGCTATAAACTATTATTTAAGATTTAGATATGAACATGTTGATTAAGGTTGGTTGTCATTGATGTCAACCCTTGAAGAAAGACCCGTAGCACAAAGGTTTGGGTAATGGACCCAATAGTGTTTGATGTAAATATGACTCATTATTGTTTTGTCATGGTTGATAAGAAGTAAATATGGATGAACTCCAAAGTGGTCCCCTTATGGTGAAAGCCCTCACGGGATGACGCTTTGTGGAGTAAGAGAACCCATGCTTAATTATGGAATAATGAGATGAAGGAAAGATAATTTGTCAGGTAAAATATCCTCGATGGATAGTTCTTGTCATGTCATTTCCGGTGGTATGTGGAACATCACATAATTTCTCACGGTTAGAGAGTTATGGCCATGAGAAGTTGGAGACCCCAGGTTTGGGTAATGGACCCAAGTTTGTTTGATGGGTAACAGTATGAGTTATGATATATTTT
>ML777498.1:918716-975456 GCA_009831015.1 Picea engelmannii
TTTAATGGAGAAATTAGAAGTGGACCCAACCCTAAAATAAGGAAAGTGGGGCCAAGTGACCTAGAAGATGTTTTTAAGGAAGCTACTTGGAGAATATAAATAAGAGGCAAGGCTCTCTCATTTGAATCACACTTGAGAATATTTAATATCTATAGGTTTCTTAGGTATACAAATGATATCTAAGCCAAAATTCTGAGGAAAGTGAAGAAAAGAAGGCTGAAATGCAAGGAAGGATAAATTCTTTTGATGGTGCTTTCTAAGGTATGTTATTTTCAGGTCATCTCACCATTTTCTCTATAAATTTTTTCTATAATGATTCAGATCCTAAAATTTCTATGCAAGTGAGAAAACATATCCAAGCATCTGTGGTTAAAAATTCAGCTTGTGGGTCGTTGTATTTTGGGAGTTACACTCTGTGGAAAATAGGGTTTGTGGCCAGTCCTGAAACTAGTCAAAATCATGTGTTTTGGGTAAAAACGTCATAACTTCTTCATAACAGATCCAAATTTAGTGAGACCAATTGTGTTGGTTAGGGTACAGTCTGTGGTATTCTATGTAATAGTTTCAGATCATTTCATTGAATATTATGTGTGGGGAACGCTCTACAAGGTCTCTCTCTAGAATAAGCTAGAATTCAGCAAGGTATACCATTTTTGCTATAACTCATTTTCTGAGAGGTTCCAAGTAGTGTCACTTGGAGGAATTGAATAAAAAACACTAAAGAACATTTTCTATAAGTTTCATATCTTTATACATTACAAGTTCAAAGTTATTATTACTTCAAGTTAGAGTTGTTGACTAATCCAAAACTAGGCATGTGAGACTAAAGAAAAGTTTGATGAAAATGCTAGTCTCTTGCTGTTAAACTTAAGGAAGGTTTGTAGGAATGTGATCATATACACTAGGTATATTACAAATCCACAAATCAGATTTTCATGATGAAATTGATGAGGGATTTTGGTTGAGGTACATGTTGCGTACATGGTTGAGACAAGTAGTTGATGAGTTGGCGCACATACATGAGGTGTATAGTTGATGATGTTGGTACATATTGATGAGTAATAGTTGATGAGTAGTTGACACATGATTGATTACAGGTTGGTGCATGGTTGATGCACTTGTTTATGGTACTGGTTGATTATAGTTTGGTGCATGGTTGATGCACTTGTTTATGGTACATGTTGATTATAGGTTGGTGCATGGTTGATGCAATTGTTTGTGGTACGGGTTGATTACAGGTTGAGGTACAGGTTGATGCATGGTTGATGCATGGTTCAGATTTATTGGTACAGGTTTACAGCGGTATATCTCACAGTGATAGTGTGACAGTGGTTCCATCATTCTACTTCTACTTCAGGGTGGCAGGACGGGGCAAGGACAGGTGGTTGTAGCCACCTTCTGGTTGTAGCCAGAGAAAATTGGGGGTTGTAGCCTCCTTCTGGTTGTAGACAGAGAATTGGGGAGTTGGATCTTCCCTCAGGTTGTATCCTGATAAACTAGGGGGTTGGAGCCTCCTTCTAGTTGTAGCTGGAAAACAAAGGAAGTTGGTGCTTCCAATGAATGTAATTATTCAAGACATATAAGAAAAAGCATTCCTTGGTTTTCTTCCGATTTGGGTTTCCACGTAAAACACTGGTGTACTATGTATGTGTATGATTGTTCATTTGTTCATTGCTTATTTACTCTGCAATTATTGAATGATAATTCTTCATTGATATAACACTTGGATTATATGGTTAAAAGAGATTAAATTTCTTTATTACTGATTCACCCCCCCTCTCAGTAATCCAACAGAGAAATCAAGTTTTTCAAGGAATAATTATCTGCCACCACAAATATTGAGACAACCAAGCAACAAACAATCACAGACTATAAATCATGTGATGACTGGGAGAAGGACACGGGTAAAATATCACAATAGTTATGAACATAACAATCATTATGATTTGTTATTTTGTGAACCAAAATGTTACAACTGCCATAATTATGGACATAAAGTTGTGGATTGTCACTTAAAGAACTACAAGTCAGATTTGATTCCCACTACTGAAAATGTCATGGTTTGGAAGAAGAAAGAAGACGACAAGTGTGGACTAGTGTTATCATCCCAAAGACAAAATAATCTTTGGTATATTGACAGTGGATGTTCCAAACATATGACATGAGACAAAAGTAAGTTCCTAACTCTAAGTGATATTAAATCAGGGAATGTAACTTTTGGAAATGATGCACTAGGTAAAATAAAAGGAAAAGGAATGGTAAGTTTGAGTAATGGCAAAGGGAAAGCTCAAGATGTACTATTTGTAGAAGGTCTAAAACATAATCTACTTAGTGCCAGTCAAGTCTGTGACCGAGGATGTGAACTTGTTTTTACCTCTAAAGATTGTATAATAAAATTTGTGAATTCAGGACAGCTAGTTGCAAAAGGGATAAGAACAAAAAACAATGTCTATGTGTTAAAAGAAGAAAAAGAAGAATGTCATTTAAGAAAGTATGATGAAATTTGGTTGTGGCATAGAATACTTGGACATCTAAATTTTTATCATATAATCAAGCTTAGAAACAATGGGGAAGTAAAATATCTTTCGAAGATATCAAAGCCATATGACTCTATTTGTAAACCCTGTCAGATAGGAAAGATTACTCGAACTCAATTTAAATCTAAAAACTTTCCTTCAACAGAAAAACCTCTCCAGTTAGTACATATGGATCTATGTGGACCATCAAGGAAAGAAGGTACAAGAAAAGAAAATTACTTTATGTTGATTATTGATGATTATTCTAGATTAACTTGGGTTTCCTTTTTAAAAGAAAAATCTGAAGCATTTGAAAAATTGAAAGTGTTTAAGGCTCTGACCGAGAATCAAACAGGAAAAAGATTAAAGGCAGTAAGGTCTGATAGAGGAGGAGATTTTAGTTCATGGAACTTCAAAGAGTTATGTGATAAACATGGGATCAAAAGAGAGTATACAATTCCAAGGACTCCATAGCAAAATGGAGTTGTTGAGAGGCAGAATAGATTAGTACAACAAATGGCAAGATCAATGATGAATGAAAGGAACATACCTCAGACATATTGGGTGGAATCAATTCATACAGTTGTTCATATCCTTAACAAAGCTCATCTCAGGCCACACAATGACAAGACTCCCTATGAACTATGGTTTGGAAGACCTGCCTCAATCAAGCATTTTAATATCTTTGGGAGTAGATGTTATATCAAGAACAATGATGAAAATATTGGCAAATATGATGATAGGGATGATGAAGGTATCTTTTTGGGTTATTCCACAAATAGAAAAGGGTACAGATGTTACAATAAGAGGCTGCACAAACTAGTTGGTTGTATAGACATAAAAGTTGATGAAGAAATCCCAGTCAGAAATGTAAGCAGTGTTGAACCAAGAACAAAGAATATAGTTGAAGATGAAGATGAATAGGTCCAAGGATCAGAAAAAGAAGAAACAAAATCAGATGAAGATACAAATACTCAGGTTGACATAAATCAGCAGAAAGAAACAAACTCACCTCTCAGAATTGTTAGAAAGAATCATCCTGAAAATCAGATAATTGGAGACATAAATAAAGGAGTTCAAACAAGAAGGAAATTGATTAAAGATTCAAAACAATCTCATGCCACTTTTTTATCTATGATTGAACCTAAAAATTTTGATGAAGCTAGCCAACATGATGATTGGATTAGAGATATGAATGAATAGATTGATCAAATTGAGAAAAACAATACTTGGGAGCTTGTACCTAGACCAGAAGATAAGAATGTAATAGGTTCAAAATGGGTGTTCAAAAATAAAATGAATGAAAAATGACAAGTTGTTAGAAATAAAGCCAGATTGGTCTGTAAAGGGTATGCACAAGTTGAAGGTCAGGACTTTGATGAAACTTTTGAACCGATGGAAAGATTGGAGGCCATCGGAATGTTCCTTGCATATTCATGTCATAGGAACTTTAAAGTGTATCAGATGGATGTTAAGTCAGCGTTTCTTAATGGAGATCTAGAAGAAGAAGTATATATGGAACAACCTAAAGGATTCTCATTGACTGATAATCCTAATTATGTTTTCAAGCTGAAGAAGGCATTATATAGAATGAAACAAGCACCATGATCTTGGTATTATAGACTGGACAAATTTTTACATGACAAAGAGTTCAAGAAAGGTACTATTGACAACAATCTCTACATTAAATTTGAAGGTGATAATTTACTAGTTGTTTTGGTTTATGTAGATGATATTATTTTTGGTTGTACTAATGAACCATCTATCCAGTGGTTTGCTAACTCTATGCAAACAGAGTTTGAGATGTCCATGATAGGAGAACTGTCATATTTTCTTGGCTTACAAGTAAAACAAATTTCTGCAGGAATTTTTATCTTTCAAGAAAAATATTTGAAAGAGACGTTGAAGAAATTTCAGATGGAGGATTCCTCTCCTGTTAGTACACCAATGGTGGTTGGTTGCAAGTTGATTAAAGATGATATCTCCCCTGATGTTGATCAAAGGACATATCGCTCTATGATAGGAAGTCTTCTGTACATCACAACATCTCATCCTGATATAATGCAAACTGTTGGAATGGTAGGTCGTTATCAGTCAACACCTAAACAAAGTCATTTGGTAGTTGTCACAAGGATATTCAAATACTTGAAGGGAACAATGACTTATGGTCTGTGGTACCCCAGAAATCAGAATTTTCAATTAACTGCTTATTCAGATGCAGATTGGGAAAACTGTGTTGATGAGAGAAAAAGCACCAGTGGAGAAGCATTCTTTTTGGGTGACTCATTAGTAGCATGGCTTATAAAAAAGCAAGGATCCATTTCATTATCAATTATAGAGGAAGAATACATTGTTGTTGCTACTTGTTGCACACAAATTTTATGGATGATTCAAACTCTTGCAGATTTGAAGGTAACTTACATTGATCCCATTCCAATTCACTGTGATAACACCAGTGCCATTAGTGTCTCTAAGAATCCCGTTCTTCATTCCAAGACTAAGAATATCCCAATAAAGTACCATTTTCTCAGAGAACAAGTTACAAATAGAATTGTTCAATTGAGTTATATTCCTTCCACAGAACAGATTGTTGATATTTTTACTAAACCATTAGCAACAACCCTTTTTGGATATCTTCGTCACAAGTTGGGGGTTGTCACTTCTTGTATATAATATGTTCACCTGGTCAGGGGGATTACTTATTGAATATCTAGTGCATTTATAAGCTTCTCATAGTTAACAGGGGGAGTATGTACTACAACAACTCAGGGGGAGCATGTTTCTTATTTGACATTGATGTCAAAGGGGGAGAAAAGAGTCTGGGTGCATGTGGGTGCTTGTGTTTCCATCAATTCCAAAGGGGGAGATTGTTGGAAAATATTTAGCATACAGCGCATGCTTGTCATTAATGGCAAGTACAACAATGAATATGGCATGAGTACAGGAAGTATGTAACAAACAGGCATTATGGGAAGACGTTGCAGAGAAAATTCGAATAAGCTCAGAAGAGATAGTGTAGAGGATTGTTGGAAGATCATCGATGGAAAGATCTGAGTAAGCATCGATGGAAAAATAGGAACAAAGTAAGATCGGGAGGAGAAGCATCTTTGATCGTTGGATCCCATTCAAAATTCCCAAAAGAAGGAGGACCGTCAGATCTATTTGTAGACAAGAAGAATGCGCAGAAGAGGAGGACAGATCTTAGGCATCATATTTGAGCGCCAGACACAACCATCGTTGGATCATGGAGAACTTGCACGTTCATTAAATTGAAAGGAGAAATAGGCATACAAAATCCCAAAAGAAGCAGGACCATCCATCTTCGGGCATGACACGTGGACATAGATCAACATTTCGCTGACTAGAAAGTCAAAAGTATGAAATGATCCAACCTCTCATATCTTGAAATCGTGATATGTGAAATCGTGATTTAATCGTAGCTGTCAGATCAAGGTGTGATCTAGACCGTCGATCCGACTCCATTTCAGAGTTTCACGGATCAGGAGTTAGAGATGTCAAAGAAATTTCACCACAGGAATGTCGAAATCGCGATATGCAAAATCGCGATTTAATCGTAGTCTTCAGACCAAGGTGTGATATGGATCGTCGTTCTGACTCCATTTCATAGTTTCACGGATCGGGAGTTGGATATGTCAAATAATATTAACCACAAGAATTTCGAAATCACAATATGCAAAATCACAATCTAATCGCAGTTGTCAGATCAAGGTGTGATCTGGATCGTTGATCAGACTCCATTTCGGAGTTTCGCGAATTGTGACTTGGAGAGGCAAGAAACATAGCCATAGGAACGTCAAAATAATGAAATACGAAATGGCGAAATGATCTGAGCCCTTGATTTGAGGAGATCATGGATCATTAATCCGACTCCCTTTTCGATGTACTTGATACCGAGATTTCGGTTACCAGAAGATGGAGAAGTTAGAGACTCTCAACATCAGGAGTCCCAAAATGTTGAAACATGAAATCATGAAAATCACTTTATGCATAAGCACTTGGTCATGGCCTTGGTCATATAGAGGAAGGAGCTAGCGCAAAAAATCTCTTTATGGGAGTTTCAGAGATCGTGGCATGAAGTGTCGAGACACTTGGCCATAGGAATGCCGAAATGTCGAAACCCAATTTAAAGGCAAGATTAATAAAATTCATCCAACGGTGTAGATAAACTTGAATATGATAGGAGGGCTATTGTTCCATCTCATAGTTAATTGATCAGTTACGAATCAGTTAGCTAAACTGATTCATGATTCTTGATCGGTTGGCGTTTCAGTTGTTGAGATGGTTTTATTTTGCCTCAGAAGATTCGAAGTGTAACTATTGTGGAAGTGGTGCATAAAAGAAAAATATAGAGACAGTGTGTGGTTAGTTGTTCTGATTGAAAAATAATTTGAACAGTATAAAGGTAAAACTACAGTATGCACAGTGTAAAGAAAGCACAGAGAAAAGGTCTAGAACTTGAACAGAAGATAAAGGGAGAAGAGAGAAGAAGGTACACATATCAAAGAGTATGAGAAGAACAGAGAAAGAATAGATAGAAAGAGACAGCAAGTCAACCAAGTATGAACAAAGCATAAGAATAATGTAGCAGAGAAGAATTGCAGAACAGTGAAGAAGTGGTAAGAAATGATTTATCTGTGATGTTGATTATTCAATCATTTATTTGTAACAGGTTGGCAGGGTGGTGCAAGGGAGAATAGTTGTTCTCTGTTATACAGGTTGGTGCCTGTGTAACTGGAAGTTGGTGCTTCCATCCAGTTGGTGCTGGAACACTCAGGGAGTTGGTGCTTCCTTCTAGTTGGTGCTAGAGAAAACAGAGAGTTGGTGCTCTCAAACAAGTTGGAGCTTGTAAAATAGAGGTAGTAGCCTCTCATTGAGTTGGTGCTCAATTAGAGATGATGTACAGAACTTAAAAGACTGTCTATCATTTCGAAGAAGAAGAGGTTTTCTCCCTTTATGGGTTTCCTCGTGAAAATCTGTCTTTGTGTATATCTTATGTGTGAGTGATGCTCATTATTTATGTTGTCTATATGTAGTATATTTTTTATGGTCACTTGGAGAAATATTAAAATTGTGAAAAACTTTTAAGCACAGTAACAACTGATTCGCCCCAGTTATAGGATAAATCCGTAAGTGTGGACACAAACCGATCTCCCTAGATCCACCTGGATCTAGAACAAAGCAAGATAGAATAATACTCTTTCCCTAGATTTTGACCATTGAATGAACTAAGAGGCAAGAAAAAGGAACGTAACTTATTAACGCTTCCATTGGTCTTTGTTGCTCCTGCTTCGCTCCAATGCTCTCGTACAGTCAATACCAAAACAATACAAACCAAGTGGAGTGAAGAAAGCACAATCTATTCAATAGTGAATCTATGTATATGGTCAAGGAGTTATACAATAAATTGGAATTAGCTTTATGGGAAAGGGACATATTACTGTATCATATTAAATGGAAAGCAAAGATTACAACCTGAGCCTTGATGTCGCAACCTTCCTTTCGATGGATCCTAGCTTCGACACACACATTTGCTCACTCTTTGCATGAAGAAGATCAACTTCTTTTGATAGGCCTGCTGTAGCCTCCAATCTGTTGTTCAAGCTTCAATCCTCCACACAAACCCTTCAGTAATTCTCCAATGAATCTTGCTTGTAATTTTCTTGTAGTTTTCTTGTAACTTTCTCTATGATAATTCCCTCAATATATAGGAGAGAATGGATTAGTTACTTGGATAGGAATGATCCCAAAATATCAGGGAATCCAGTACTAGGATAACCATTCGAATGCCATCTCATCCTTCTCGAAGATTCCCTTCTAGAAGCATCGGGAATCCATCTTTTTCCTTGATTTAAAGAAGGTTCGCACCCTAGCAGTTCAACACAGTGTGAACTTCTCACACCCTGGCTTAAGGCAGCCTATGAGAATCATTCATTCTCACAGGCAAATGTACTAGCAGCCTGCGAACAGTCCTCAAAAATGTGATTTCTGGAAAGAGATGAAGGTAACTTTTATCAGGAGAAAGTTCTTATGGAGAGCCTGAGTACACCATCATCAATACATCATAATGATGACCAAAATCATGGGTAACAACCCCCCCCCCCCTCTCAGTTGTGTTAATAATTCCAACAAAAATAAGATGAAACTGTAAAATGCAGCGGAAAACAAGCTTGTTGGAATGGTGGGGGCTTATCTCTAAGAAGAGATGTGACGACTGCACTCATTCGAAAGAAGATGATTACAGTGAGGCTCTGGAGGCCTTTTTACAATAAACAGGAATGTCAAAAACCCTAGACATCCAAAATCCTAACCCTGGGAGATGAAGCACCAAAAGTCATGTGGGCCTCGTTTGGGTAAGTTAGTACATCAACTTCCCTGAGTCGTAACTTTTGTATACGATCTCTGTTTTAGGCGCACGATAGCCCATTGGAAAGGTATCATCGAGGAGATTCATTTTGGGGGCTCAATTAGAGTCTTTGTATATCATTTAGAAGCTTGATCCCAAAAAACCTTCATTTAGGCCCTCAAAATGGCCCTAGAAGTTAAAAACTGTTAAAAATAGTAAATTCCCAAAATTGCCAGAAAATTGTTTTGAGTGAGTTGGAAAAGGTGGGTGGCCACTGATATCCACCTGGATCATTACAAAAAGTACAAATCCAAACGGAGTCTTTCCAAACCCTAAATGAAATGCATTCTTTCTAGAAGAGTACTTCAAACCAAAGCAAACAATTCTTTTTGTCTTTCATAAGAACATGTTAATGCAAGCAATCTAATATTTTCCTTTAAACTCAAGAACTTGGAAGTGCTTGAGTTTAAAGGAAAATACTAGATTTCTTGCATTAGCATGTTCTTATCAAAGATAAAAAAACATCTTGCTTTGGTTTGAAGTATTCTTCTAGAAATATTGCATTGCATTTAGGGTTTGAAAGAGGCTCTCTTTGGTTTTTGTACAAGAACGTTTTGTAAACTTTTGAATTCAAACATCTTTTTCAAAATTCAAAGCATCATTTCCATTTATAATCATTCTCTTTTTCACATTTTCATTTGCAAACATCAGCTTTTTCTCACTTATGGATCCCTCTAAGTAAAAACAACCATTAAAAGTAGTGTAACTCAAATGAACTAGACTTGTGTTTTTGTGATAAAAACCAACATAAGTCTAGGTTATAGAGCCTCAATTGTAGGATTGGAGAGTAAATTCTCCAAGGCCACGTAAAACTAAACTAGGAGTTGACCAGTTGAGAGTTCAAATACATTAGTAGTAAGAGACACTTGTCAAGAAAGTATGCATCAAGCACTAAGTCAAGCTAAGCAGGCATAGAGATTACCCCCTCTATGTTTGTTTAGTGGGATATGTGTGTACGAGAGATTTAGTAGAGTTGTAAGGTCCTCATGGTGACACATTTTATCTAGAGTTTCATGATTAGGAATAAATCATATATTCCTTTCCCATATGCAGAAACCTAACCAATAACTATTCAATCCAATTGTCAATAGTGAAGTGTTAACCTTGATGGCCTTCATTTAGTTTTTCTCTTGAGTTACTACAAGTGGGAAGCACTTGCAATAACCAAGACAAACACTTAACCTCCATTCCATCTCCCTAGAGGGTGATTTCACTTTGGGTGATTGTTACATGAGAGTTATCATAAAATTCCCTCACACCTTCATTGGTTGGACTTGGGCCCTCATTATCCCAAGATGGCCTTCAGGAGACCTATGTTTAACTCTTCACTGATTGGACTCATAATTTAACCACCTTGGACTAATTTTTGTGGGAGTTAGTTTGCATGGTTGAATCTTAGAGAGTCTTTTATAGGCATGTGTTGATTGTAATTTTTCGACCCCATAGAAGGCCTTAGAGACTTTAATCTTTTTGAATCAAAGGTTATGGCCAAATTTTCAGAGAATATCAACCAAGTGACCCCTCCCAAAGGGGATCCTTTTATTTTTCCTTTGTTTGGAAATGTTGGTGCCCCATTGATGGCCACCTTGAATATTCCTAGATTCATTGTGGGGCTACTAGTTTGGTTCTTTTCCACTCCAAATGTCTTAAATTCTCCTCATGATTATCAAATAAGGACTTTATGACAATAGCATCGAACTAATATTTTCAATTGGGTTTACCTTGGGTGTTTGGGATGAATGATCACTATCCTCCCCACCCAAGTTCAATTCCCACAAGTGACATGTTGATCCCATAAGGAGTATATTGGTGTAATGGCTTTGAGCCCTATTTTTTGATTGACCTTGCACCTTGAAGATTCTAGGATTTACCCTAGGTACCATCCTCAAAATGAGGGGAAGTACTTGGGGGTTTTCCCCAAGCCATGTAACATGGAGAAAAAAAACATTGAATTGATGTTAACCCTTTTCCTTCTTCACCAATGAAATATATTCCTCCTTCTTCTACCTCATATAGTGAAATTCTACCTCCTAGTGTCTAGAAGCCTAAAAGGAATAAAAATATGAAGAAGAAGAAGAATAAGCAAAGACAAGGGTGAATTGGGTCACTAGCCACTATAGGTCATGTTGGATATATTTCATAGATCACTACAAGTCATACCAGAGGAAAGAAACTAGCCATTGCAAGTCATGATGGGGGTATTGATACTATTGAGAAACCTAGATGAATAGGACACAGCCCTAAGTTCCCTTATAATTTTTTTAAGGGAGATAAACTTATTGATATGTGCCCTGCTATTCCATAGGCACAAATATTGTGATCCTTGTCTTAAGGATATTCTTCTTCTGAACCACCCTTGGTTTCCCAACAGTCCATTCAACCATTGGTTGATGACATGGTCAAGTCAACACAATTTTCAAACCATCCCACTCTTCCCTCGAAGAGTGATATGTTTGAAGTGGTAAAACAATGCAATATTTGTTCAATCCCACACTTCCTTTGGATAGTGATCTAAGTATTATTCCAATAGTGTTTAATGTCAGTTCAGAACCTTCTATACATGGGGAAATTGTTTTCACTTTGAGCATGCTCACTCCAAGCTCTAGGATCATTTTCTTTGATTGGAATAGTCTAGTTGGGCCTCACCTTCCTTCTTCTGCACCCTTCTAAATAAGGGTTCATGCTTATTCGTTAAAAATTTATCGATCTATAGTAGATAAAGGAACCTCCACTAAAATTTTATCCTCCTCAACTTGGAAATTTACAGTTTTTTCCAAGATTATGTTGGATACTAGTTGGTTGTTTCCTTTTATACAAGAACCATTGAACCTTTGGGGATTTTTCCTCGGTTTCCTATCATGTTAGTTGGGAAGACTATGTTATTTGATATTATAGTTGTGGACAGCCCATTGGACTTAAAAATTCTCATTGGGTGTGATTATGTATATTCTAAGAATAATATGGTGTCTACACTCTTTTGTGTGATGCATTTTCCTCACAATGAAATAATTTCCACTATCGATAAATTTGCATCTGATAATCACCATCCTTATTTGACTTTAGACCATGCTACCCCATTATATGTTCCTAGTATTTGGATGGAATATATCCTTCCATGAGTTAATTATATGGCATAACATCCTAGGTGTTAAATTGCTTCTAAGAATGAGAATTTTCACTTATGTTTACCTTCTTGGGACATGATCCTAGAAAATTGACTAGCTCATTACTACTAGGAAGGAGTTTTCTCAATCATGGTGGCCTTCTTGAGATATGGTACCAACAATTGACCCAATCATTGCTACTAAGAAGGATATATTTTGATCATGTTTATTGTCTTGGGACAAGGTCCCAAAAATTGACCAAGTTCTTTATCTAATGGGGTCATAGGATCCTTTTATCCCTCTTGTTGTTCCAAGTGAATGTTCAAACATATTCTCTCTCAAGGTTGATATTATTTATTCAAATGAAACTATCCTAGAGGCTATGTTTGGTTTTGACATTCCTTTGGATATTACCATCCTTTCCAAAGACCAAATACCTGGATTGGACCCATTTGCAATCAAATATAGCCCCAATTTACCATTTGAATCTAATCTCATTGCTCGTGGATCCTTAGAATTTGACTTTTTTTAGTCTTTAGACTCTATCATTGGGATGCAAGTTTATGTTCCTAATAAGTATGATTTATTTAGTATATCTTTACCCTCTGATGACAATGAGTTTCTTGTTGTAAACTATGTCATTGATTTCATCTTTGATCTTCCTTTTGAGTATTATATCACTATTTATAGGTCCTTGTGCCTTGGAATTATTAAGTCTTTGTTGGTAGACTCTACCATGGTAATGAATAAGGTTGAACATATCAAGGTCGAAGGTACCCCTATCCGAGTAACTCTTATTGTATTTTTTTCTTTTTGAGTTTTTTAGATATAACCATGTTATTGTTGTTTCTTGGGTACAAGACTTTAAGATATATTCCTAGCTACTTAGGGATCATGCTTTGTGAATTTTTCTATCTAATCAATTATATTCTAAAGATTTCATATAAGTTTAGGCCTCCCCTCTATTGTGATGCATTTAAACCTTTACTCAAATTTGTAGCATGGTCGACCCCGTTCAATGTTGGTGCATAAACCATTTCTATATGTATCTTGTACTACTTTGATGGAGGAGAATTCCAATGATAGGTTACCTTAGTGAAGCACATTTTTACCATCTCATGCCCATCCCATTGTTTTATGGTAGGAATAGGAATCATTGTAGTTTGATATTACATTATGAACCTCATTCATCTTTCTCATATATTTCTAACCATTCTCATGGGGCCTCCCACCATTATAATCGGATTTTTTTGCATTTTTTATGCTTATTGTTGAACACGTTATTTTTCCTAATGCCTTGTTGCAATTTGTCACATTATTCTTGCATCTTTTGCATTTTTAATTGTCAATTTCCTTTGCAGTACTTGTTTTGTTTCAAACCTAACCTACCTTGGAAGAGACTTCGTAATGAGTATTCAATTTTTTCTAGTGCCTTTTCTGATTTTTTTGCATAGGTACGTTCCATACGCTTGGAACTTAGTTTCACATCCTATGAGACTCATTTCCTCCACTATATTTTAGCATTATTTATTCTTTTTCCGACTTAATAATATGAAAAAAATAAAAATCATATATTTATAGAAAGAGAGGGAGGAAAGAATTGAGGTCTTAATGATCCTTGTATATGTGTTAGCAGTCCAGTTATTTCACCCTTGAAAAAAGCACCAGTTTTGAGTCTATTCTTCAAGAGTTGTGTCTTCATATTTTCTCAGGATTTGAACCATGATTTTGAGTTTTTTACTCCTTCAATTGGTTACTCTTCCAATCATTATGGAGAATATGTAAATGCCTCTTGCATTACAAATTTATATCATTTCTCCCATTTGGAATCAATTTTTAATGAAGTCGTTGTTGTTTTGTGCTTATGTTCAAGGGATGTCTTTAAGCCTATGATAGCCATTCCTCAAATTTTTTGACCATCAATGTTCAATGTCTTCTCTATTGTCAAGTTGTTCTCAATTTCATTATTATAACCAGTGATTTATTTGAGATAGTGTGGGAGGACTCATCATTGGCTTCTCACTAGCGGGTCTTCTCATATCAATTGAGACACATTTTTATGGAAGATATACTTAGATTAAATAGCACCATGAGACTTAATTTCATCATTAGTAGGTTACCTTGCACTCAATGGATGACATTACATCATTATTCATTGATTAAGTGGTTTCCCCTATGTTCGATAACAAGATCTTTATTCACATAGTGGGATTCATGCTATACCTCGGTTTCCATTTTCATCATTGGTGGAATTTTTCACTATTGTCAATATCTCTCATAATCTATTGTTACTCATAGGGTATTTTCTATGCATTATTTTCATTTAGTGCATGTGAGAGATGTACTCGATGGTGTGTTTTATCAAGTTTTTTTTCCAATACCTTCAAATCATATCATGTTCTTGATACTTACTCGTGTTGGTTGATGGTGGATTCCTTAATGCATTCCTTCCAATGAATCTCTCTGTTGTGGTCTGAGATATAGTAAGAGAAGTTATCAGTAGAACCTTACACAAAGCATAACATACTACAACATCATATAGAAACACGTAGACATACACATACACAAATAGTGGGAGAACCATCAATGCATTTTATTATATTCAAAGCATCCTCTTACATTCCATTTCATAGCCACACACACACACACACACACACACACACACACACACATACATGATATTCTATTATATGTTAGTTACATTTCCTAATTTCTTGGTCGATCAACTCTAACCGATTGTTCAACTGACTTTCCTAACTGACTTCAGCAATCGACTAGTGGGTCTAGTCGAAANCCCCCCCCCCCCCCCTCAATTACTTGCTCATCTCGAGCAAGAGGGGAGTGTGACTAGTAAATTGAAAGATATTTACAAAATGGGGAAACTAGAGATAGAATTTGAGAAGAGAAAATATGTTTATGTTGATCACTAATGGAGCCCCTTTTCTTATTTGTCGGCTGCTAGCTTCATTGCTTGTCTGCTAGATGTATTGTTTGATCATTTGTATTTTGATGAATTTCCCACTCATGCATTCTTACATTTGGAGGAAGTAGGGATGATTTGACCTATACATGGGATTATTTTGGTCCTTCCATGACTACCTCTGGAGTCTTTGACTAATGATTGATAGTTGGAAAGTTCAACCCAGATGATCTAGGATTGAAGAACTGGAAGTTCCTTTGGTAAGTCGATGTAGCCCCCAACTATTATGGTTGTGGTATCCCTTCAAATTTTGTTTGGTAGATAGTTGGGGTTGTTTGCAACAAGTCGTGGGAGAAAATATTTCATTCTTCAATGGAGTGACATGATTGAATTCCTATTGATTTTAGTTTCCCCAAGGAATCCAGTTTGTTTGTTAATGGGGCCTCTTGTACCAGGATCGACTCTAGGTCAAATTTATCTTCAGATTACTTTGTTTTCTATTTGATCAAGTCGAGGTGTTTGGTGTCTTTATCTGTGGCCATTTGTTCCTTGGTTGCCTCTCAAAACTATTGATTTTATTTCTTTTCCATTCATATATCAATTTCTCTTTTCTTTGCAATATGAGTTGTTATGGATGCTTTACTTTTTGGGTCGGTGGTGAGATCATTTGTTTTGTTTAAATCAACAACTATTGTTCTCTGAGATTTGATTTTGTTGTAGGTTAATGCAAGCATGTCAGCCAATTTTTTAGTACTATATGTAGCATTGTTTCCTGTGAGGTGACATGTTCTAATTTTTGATGTACTTCTTTGAATTTCTCAAACTCTACATGCAATATTTTTGTTGTTTGTTGAGCCACTCCATCTTGATTACTCCTCAATTACCTATTGTGTAGTTGTTTTAACTCCTTATTTTCCCATCATAGATGTTGGATTTATGCTTGGTTTTTAGCACTTTTGTTGATGACTACTTCACATACACAAATAGTGGGAGAACCATCAATGCATTTTATTATATTCAAAGAATCCTCTTACATTCCATTTCATGGCCACATAAACACACACACATACATGATATTATATTATATTGTAGTTACATTTCCTAATTTCTTGGTCAATCGACTCTAACTGATTGTTCAACTGACTTTCCTAACCGACTTCAACAATCGACTAGTGGGTCTAGTTGGAAAAGTTGAATATCCCCTACAAAATCTCTCCTCCCCCCTCAATTCCTTGCTCATCTCGAGCAAGGGGGGAATGTGACTAGTAAATTGAAAGATATTTACAAAATGGAGAAACTAGAGATAGAATTTGAGAAGAGAAAAGATTTTTATGTTGATCACTAATGGAGCACCTTTGCTTATTTGTCGGCTGCTAGCTTCATTGCTTGTCTGCTAGATGTATTGGTTGATCATTTGTCTTTTGATGAATTTCCCACTCATGCATTATTACATTTGGAGGAAGAAGGGATGATTTGACCTATACATGGGATTCTTTTGGTCCTTCCATGACTACCCCTAGAGTCCTTGACTGATGATTGATAGTTGGAAAGTTCAACCCAGATGATCTAGGATTGAAGAACTGGAAGTTCCTTTGGTAAGTCAATGCAACCCCCAACTATTATGGTTGTGGTATCCCTTCAAATTTTGTCTGGTAGATAGTTGGGGTTGTTTGCAACAAGTCATGGGAGAAAATATTTCATTCTTCAATGGAGTGACATACTTGAATTCCTATTGATTTTAGTTTCCCCAAGGAATCCAGTTTGTTTGTTAATGGGGCCTCTTGTACCAAGATCGACTCTAGGTCAAATTTATCTTCAGATTACTTTGTTTTCTATTTTATGAATTCGAGGTGTTTGGTGTATTTATCTATGGCCATTTGTTCCTTGGTTTCCTCTCAAAACTATTCATTTCATTTCTTTTCCATTCCTATCTCAATTTCTCTTTTCTTTGCAATATGAGTTGTTATGGATGCTTTACTTTTTGGGTCGGTGGTGAGATCATTTGTTTTGTTTAAATCAAAAACTATTGTTCTCTGAGATTTGATTTTGTTGTAGGTTAATGCAAGCATGTCGGCCAATTTTTCAATACTATATGTAGCATTGTTTCCTGTGAGGTGACATGTTCTATTTTTTGATGTACTTCTTTGAATTTCTCAAACTCTACATGCAATATTTTTGTTGTTTGTTGAGCCACTCCATCTTGATTACTCCTTAATTCCCTATTGTGTAGTTGTTTTAACTCCTTATTTTCCCATCATAGCTATTGGATTTATGCTTGGTTTTTAGCGCTTTTGTTGATGACCACTTCGATCAACCATTTTAATTCTACTAACGGGTCAATTCCTAAGTAGTACAACATCCATTAGTATTTTTTCT
The DNA here is from genome assembly GCA_009831015.1 of Picea engelmannii. Classification (NCBI taxonomy): domain Eukaryota; kingdom Viridiplantae; phylum Streptophyta; class Pinopsida; order Pinales; family Pinaceae; genus Picea; species Picea engelmannii. The sequence continues at coordinate 936,057 of ML777498.1, forward strand.
CATTATTCCTTCTTTGTAATTCAGGGGCCATCTCTTCAATCCCTCCTTCATCGAGTTGTTACTTATTTGGACACTTCATTATATAGATTCATCATTTTGGAATCTAACACAACTAAAGGTTTAAATATTGTTTCTCCTAGTGGTTATATCAACCCGACTAGTTTAAAAGTTGTGAACATAAGTACATTGGAAGTATTATCTTTCTTGTGTCTGGTTTTCTTTTCCTTGCTTATTTATTTTGGATTTTGTTTTTTTGGCATATTTTATGTTCCTTTGTTTGCATTGTTTCCTTTGTTGGATTCCTTGTTTCCTAGGTTTTCTTTGTTGTGCTCCCTTGTTTCTATTTGTTTATCAGCAACATGTTTGTTATCATCTCCAATATTCCCTTGATTTTATGCATTTATTTGCTCTATGTCTTCAGTTTATTCTGAAGAGTCTAACTGACCATTGTGGGGGATTTTTGGAGGGAAGGTTATCTTCTGGGGTGATCATGATCCATCATTATTTCCATCATTTTGTTGTTATTCTGTCTGGACAGTTTGCTGGCCACTTTTCCTTGCTTCCTCATTGGATTTTTTGGAGGAATCTTTGTTGTCCACTATAATTGGTTGTTCATTGACTCACTTGTGTACAGGAGAGGTTTGGGTTGGCCCCTAAATGTTTATGCCTATTCCTTCTCTTGCATGTGTTGAGGTACATGTTGCGGCCTGTGAGTTGACATGGGTTTACTGGCTTTGTTTGCTTTGACCAACTTCTGATAGGGTGAAGTAGGAAATAGTCTCTTCGATTATGAAAATATTTTTGGTGGTTTCCATTGCATGGTTGACCTCCTCCAACCCCAAATGTGATTTATTTTCTTGATTTCTATTTTTGGGTGGTCAGTCTCAAATTATCTCATCTGATGACACTTGTTGTCTCCCTTTTCTGGCCTTCTTTTTTTATTCCTTTATCTTCTTTTTTGCTCTGTTTTCTTATTGATATCCATTAGTCATAGGTGTTAGAATGGTTTGACTATCACTCAATACATATGGAGGTATCAAAGTTTGAAACACCAACTGTCGATCGATCTCCTAAAATATTTGATATTTTGTCAATTAGTATTCCAGTTCTTTAGGGGTTGGGCCTCCAGTGATTCCACTCCAGAGCATAGTGATGTCTAGGCTTAGTTGAATATGGGCACTTGGTGGTAATTCCATTCAAACTTTTCACTCTACTCTCCACTTACGCAATTCACTCTTCAAATGGTTCACCCATCATTTGAACATGATGTCAGTTGAGATGGAGTAATATGATCTGATTGCTCCTGATGCAAAAGCCCAAAAGTTATTCATAGTCGAGGTCTACCATGAAGTGAATGAAGGTTCACTGATTAAACAAACTTGGTTCATGGTGATCCAAATCAGGAGTGATGGGAACTTGCTTGCGCATCCATTTTCTTGTTAATCCATGCAATTTCTCTTGATTAGTGCAGCTAGGTGGTATACCCAATCAAATTTCACCCTCGACTAGAAGATTTGGCCAATAGGTTCTAACTTTGTGAGATTCACATCTAAAGCTAGACCCCTAGTTGTTAGGCACAACAAGACTATAATGCATGTATATTTTGTGTGGAGGTTTGACACTTTGTTGACCAGCAACCCTTTTGAGTTTTTTGTTGATGTTCCTCCGGTGAGAGTCTAGATCCATTCATTAGGATTTAGAGTTTTGGGAAATGGAGTGCACCAATGAAGAATTCAAGTGATTATGTGGATAATTCCTCCAGTGAATTCGGCTAGGAAATCTAGCCATAGATTGCCATTGTGGTGCTAACTCACAAGGAATTTTGCACCCTCCTCCTTCCATCCATCCAAATCTGTGACTTTGTAATGTCCCCATCCAATTGACCATGATGGGGGGTGACTCAATGGACTATAAGAATCCCATAGGCTAGAGTCAACAAGGAAAAAGGAAGTCAAGGAGGTGTCACTAGGTAAAATTTTGACAAACCCTAAAAGTGACATTAAATAAAATAAACAATTATATTTAAATGGATTTGGAGAAAAAATATTTGATTTGGTCAAAATAGGGGAAAGATATATAAGGTCCAAAGGAAGGATAAATAGAGGAGCAACCCTTTCCCTTGGAATTATGATTTGATATCTTATTGAGTGCTCTTGTAGACAACATTTTCATTGGGGTTTTGGGAAAAAATATTTCATTGCAAGTTTAGTTTTGATGGTGCAATATCCACCCTAGATAGACAAAGAAGATGATTCATCCAGAGTCCTCATTTGAGTTCATTGTGTTGCTTGGTTCCATCTCAGAGAGAGTTTGGAAGCTTATCAGTTCGCACAGGGTGTTTACGATAAATTTTAGGAGAAAAACATTCACCAGATCCACCAGCACCCAAAGGGTTTTGCGCAGCAATAGTCAGAGGCACCCCCACAGGTTGAGAAAGGGTCATCCTACGAGGCCCCACAAGACACCCTACATGCATCTTGTGAGGACCCTTGTATATTGGGATTTTGCATCAGATTGAGTCTGTGAAGGTGTTTTGAAGAGTTTGGAGGACCGCCTGCAAAATAGACATCATTAGAGCATAGTAGTGTAGGGCTTGGAGATCCTTGGGCTTCATAGATTGGCATCATTCCAGTTTTATTATGTTGTTTCTATAGTATATTGTGATGTTTCTTGGCATCCATTAGTTTGTGTGCTAGTAATATTTTGCAGTTGTTAGTACAACCATTAGTTATGATTGTATTGATTATGGAGTTTCCATCTATAATAATGTGCAATGATTATCTTCTCTAAACTTTTGTAATGGATTCTTTCTACATTTTTGAAAGTATTTATCATTGAGTAAGTTATCTTATAAGAAGTTAACAACACATTCACTTAAGAAGGAACAACAATTTTGAGGCAGAAACATAATATCTCCACCTAGCCTAGTTGGTGACATTATAGTGGTATCAGAGTGAGGCTATTGTACCAAAATGTGACTACATTGATGCCTAGAAAAAAGGGCATGGAGGAGATACCTCTCGAGAGTCACCAAAAATAGAAACAGAAGAAAATTACACAAATTTGGAACCAGAAGGAATCATGGGATACAACCATGATGTTATCCAGATACTACAAAATATCATTAGGAGATAGGAAGATACAACAACGTTCCAACAGTAGTCACTTGAGGCATTCACACAGTTTTTAGTCCGATGTGGGAATATGAATGGTACAGGTCAAGGTGGACCTAATGGATCTCGTTGGCGTGACATAATACACACGAAGAATAGCAACAACCATACCTATTCTGAAAATACCAAACGAGTTCTAATACCAACTTGATCCTTAGATATCAACAAACTATGATACTAATTCAACCCAAAGAATCCTTAGATTTTAATTAGTTCATATGAAAATACTAAACATCTGACCAGATTTGGGAATATAAATGAAGATCGCTTGACTATTTAAAAAATATCATGTGAATTTATTACTTATCCATAAACCCATAAACTTATAAATAACTTGAACTGTAAATGAGATAATACAACAGAAAATAAAAGAACGCAAATACACATGTAATTGACATACATAACTACATCTTTAAAGTCCCTTTAAATAGCATGATTGTTCTTCATCATCTCAAAATTCCAAATTACATTAAAATATAGGCTTACAAAAGCATAATTTTAAAGATGCTCTGAAAAATCCACTGCTCAAATGAAGAAACAAAGTGCATCGTTCAATTGTTGGTGAAAAATCATGCAAAATGAATATAAATACTCGAAATTCCATCAAGGTTACCCTCAACACGCTTTACAGTGTTACCTCAATGCCTTGTACCCTTGGCACACATTACGAGTAAAAACCCTACATTAATTGTGTGTCAATATGTGTACCCACATTGGAATGTGTGTACAAAGCCCTTGGAATGTGTGTATAATGTGTTGGGGTGCGCACCATTAAATAGGGCGCCCCTTCTAACCAATTCCTGAAATTTATGGTTGACGTTAAGTATTGGTTGGTAGGTTTGTTTTAACAAATTGATTAGTTAGCATAGTGGTTAAGTCATTGTAATATTATATAGGAGGTCTGGGGTTCTATTCCCACGTTCCTCCCTTTTGATAGCACATTCGTTAGTGTTTTGTTTCATATTGTTATAACCAATATATAACTTACGTATGGAATTTCCATTGGTTACATATATGTTGGTAAAAGTTTAAGAACCCCACACTTTATGTGTTGGTTGCGTGGTACAACAATAAACCAGGGGTTGGGGGCTAGCCCTCGACCCCTTTTTCCCCAAACAAACTTTAATAAAAACATAAATATATTATATCCCACATATGTGTTAAGATGTTAAGAACCATCGTGTGGCATGTTGGTTGTGGAATTTTTTTGAGGCTATGGAGGTCATGGGGTCAAACCATGTTGACTCCAAAAGAAATTTTATACAACACTAACCAACATTAGCCAATGGGAAGTTGTCATGTGGCAACTTCTCATTGGTTGTTCAAATGCCACATGTCATGAATTGATTTAATCACTTGGATGCCAACTCAACTGCTGACAAACCCTGCTACATCACCTTCCAAATCATCATGTGCTATTTCACTTTTGATGTCAATTTATGCCACATTAGCATGCCACGTGTCATCCTCTGGTGTTTCCACGTGGAACCCCTATTTTTCCTGGTTTGACCAAACTTTGACCAACCATAACTTTTTCATACGAGCTCCATTTGATGTGATGTGTGTGCCATTGGAAATCTAACGATGATCTCTATGAAATGATGTCATTTTTAAGACAATTTGAGATGGTCAAATTTTGAGCATTTATGGATCCCCTGGGACCTATGTGAGTGTTCTAGATCCTCCTGGACCTCTATGAGCGTTCCTTAGATCCTTTTGGATCACACTTCCCCATTGAAGAACCTTTGGACCTCAAAAAGTATATATATTCAACAACTTAGTGATGATAATTCATTCTTTCATCTTCCTGATTCTTTTATAAGAATGAACCATACACATGCATATATTCCCATGGGCAATGGCACGTATGAGATATTACATAATAGGGAAAACAAAGATACACATGTGATGGATCTAAGGGGCCCTAACTATGTCAGTGAACACTACCATGGTATGCCTTCACAAATTATTGAGTATAATCCATACGAGTTACCCTTCATGCAGGAATATTCTATAGAGATGTTTCTCCCATGGACAGATAAAAAGAAGACTGCAAAGTACCATGGGAAGGAGTTGGTATCTATCCATATTATACAAAAAGAAGATGAGAAACATGAATAAATCGTCAAAGATATAGTCCACACAGAGCTTCCATACGATGAGAATACACCTCACATCGATTAAAATGAAGGAAGTCTTGTGCTCATGTGGAAAAAAAGAAAGGGCAAGCCCAGATATGTCCAAGAGGACAACAATTCTTGGTTTGGCCCTTACATCATCAGGAAGATGTCTGACAAAGAAAAGTATTGTCTGACAACATTAGACGGGAGAAGGATACCATTACCAGTAGATGGGTCTATTCTCCAACCTCACATCCAGGTCACATGACTTCTTCAAGGCTCGTTCCCCAGGTAAGTCATTTTGATTCCCTGCATTTGCATCTTGATTTCTCATACTAGTTTATATGCATTTCATTTTCGTTTTTCTCTACTTGCACTATTGATTTCAAGCTTAGCTTAGAATTTTTTTGAAAAAATGTCGAAAAATTATTTTTCTAGTTTAGTTGGTTTTGATTATCATCATATGAGAACAAGGATGAGTAGGCCATTATGCAATTGACAGATTGATGTTTTTTTGTAGGCACAGGTCTACCAGGAGATGTTGTGGTTATCATGCACTCTACGATGAGCACATGTCCCCAAGTAGGAGCCATATGTTATCCCAAATTTTTGGATAAATAAGGAGATTATGTCTCAAGGCCCTCATGTTGCAGATATGGAGTGACGAGAGACTACATGACCAACAATACCCTTTTGCACAGATGGAAAACCCACTCACCACCACAGATGGTCACAGATTTGCAGATGGCATCCACCACATCAGCTGGCTTCTAGAAGGCAATGGGCCTTGCTCCATGAAGTACAAGTAAATATTATGGTGAGAATATTTTTAATATTTAAGCCATTTAAGTATGTTGTATCTTAGATTGCTCTAGATTTCATGATATATGCTTGTAAATTATGTCTTTTTCCCTGCTTCACCTTTGTTATTGACATTGTGCTCTAGTAAGCAGTTTTCCTTGGGGATGGATTTTCTAATGGGAACTCCCTTAAAGATCCATCGTACCATTCCCAACCATAATTACAACTTTCCATCATTATTCCCCTCTATTTCCTCATCTCTTGGGATTTTAGGGTATATTGACCCAAGAGTGGGTTGTCCCTCAATCTATGGGAAGAAGGGGTTGAAGTCCCAAAGGGGTTTGTGTTGGGTAAAAGACAAAATCCTTGTATAAACCTTCTAGATGCTTGGTGCAGGGATTACCCAAGAAAGCAGTGAAATGCTTATCTTTGAGTAAAGGGGACCCACAATATAATAAACAATGCTTAAAAGGTTAGTTGAAGGATAGGAGGTCTCATCACGAGCTGATATAGCATGTCCATGAATATCTAGTGGAATGACATTGTCATCATATGGTCACCAAACCAGGGAAATGGATCTCAGTTGCATGGTTGAGAGAAAGGGGGTCTCATCACAAGCCAACCTTCTCATTTCCACTAGGTGTTTGTGGGTGACATTGCCATCATTTGGTCACCATGCCAGGGAAGTGACCTTCAATATCTCCTTATGATACATTGAAATAAAATACTAAGAAAGAGAGATAAAAGGCAATTGATGGGCTTGTAAAAAATATATTGCGGACGAAGGTACCACACACCCTCTACAAAGGCACCCATGAATGAGACACTACGACCCCTTGTATGCCATGATCCCTAAAGACCATTGGGTCTTGACCCCAACCACTTCATCCGATTTACATGGCTTAGAGAGGGATCTCTTGGAGACTTTCCTTAACCTAGGGCAAGATCTACCCAATAAGACACCTTTTCAACCCACCCATATTCAAGCTTGACAAGTTGCATAATGTCCTTGAGCGATTAATTGTTTGATATAGTGATATTTGTTGCACATACTTAGGTGGCTTATTTATTGATTAGATTCACTTATCATGATTTTATGACTTGAAATCCTTGGAGGGCGTGCTCATTTGTCTTTGCAAGACCTAGTTGGTGGATAGTTTTGGGAGAACAAGCCTAGATTGGGCTTCCATGGGGCTACAAGCCCACTTGTTGGATGCCAAGGGCCCACATGCTAGATGAAGAAGATCAAACTTAAAATTCCTTGAATATGACTTGGACGATGTATCCTATCCCCCACATGCCAAACGTTTTACCTAGGAGAGGAAAAACATCTCCTTTTTTAGCATGGAGTCACCTAGGGGGGGTTAAGTCTTGGTGGTGAGGTGCCACTCATTGACACATGGACGTTTTGAGGAGGAGAAGGTATTCACCATGAGAATATTTTCTAGATTCTTGACATGTGGCCTTTGGAGGCCTACCCATGCTTCTCCAACACCAACGACTTCTTCTAAGTGGAAAAGCATCCCCTAAAGGGGAGACGTCCATGTAAAATTAGGGTTTATTTGTGAAAAAGTGAAAATTTAAATGAATTGTTTAGTATTACTTTGTTAAAGGGGGGAATATTAGGGTTGTTGACCCCTAGTCTTGTTTTTTACCCCTTAATTTATGGACAAGTCACCTTGGTGACATTTTGTATAAATAAGAGATCATAAGATCTCATTTTAACATAACTCTCCCTCATTGTGAGAAGTATCGGTCTGAAATTTTCTCTATATTTGGCAAGATTGTCTCTTTTATCTCTTTTTTATGGTTAGCTCTTGATTTTATGGTTGATGGGATTGATGCGCTAGCCTTGGAAGGATTATCTCTTGCTATTGTGGTGGATTATCTTGGCATTTTCCCTTGAATTGATATGGTTTTTACTCTCATGCTATCATTTGTTTCAATTCAATGTTATTGTGATAGGATCTAGGTGGGAAGTATACAGTAATACACCCCCACAATAGTCTTCATATCTTTATTCTTGATCTTATTGATTAAACAAGGGTTTGCTAAGAGAAGTATAAGGGCATACAGCCTCTTAGCTTAAACCCCAACTAGAGAAACTTGCCTTGGGAAGTAAAAGGGATTACACCCCCAAGGAGGTAGATTATCTAGCTATTTATTTTCATGACCCCATTAACCCAATAATTAATAGCATTAGTCATTTATTATTGCAATGGAGAAATAAAATATTGCATTGGGAAACGTGATTTTCGGTCATTTTTTATTCTTGCAAAGTGGATTTCATTCCTTGTGCCTTGGGAACCTCATAGCCACTAGGGCATCCCAATCAAGGGGATACTTCTTTATTATGTTACAAAATTATATCTTCATCCATTAGGGCTGTAGAAACCCTAATTCATTTGCTTGAATAACTCCCTTATCAACCATTGGATTTTGCTCAAAGTTTGCACACTTATTCTTAATGGCCTAACACACTTTTTGGCAAAGTTTGAGGGGATTTCAAAGGATTATTTTATTTTTTTAATACATTGAATGTTACATCCATAAGGCTGATATAATTTTCCATAGACAAGTGTTGACAACAACCTTATCTTTTTATGCTAGAATATTGGCTTTTCATCTTGAGTTTAGCTAGTCACTAATTAGTCTTTCTCTTGTATTTTCTACTTGATCTCTAGAATTTATTGAGAATATTATAATACCATTTACTTGCTTATATATATTGTTATCTATTTCTGCAAATTAGAGACAACAAGATTAACTTGTTGATCCAACTAACATACATCATTGAAAAGTGGTTTTCCTTGTTTCTCGGGTAGGTATTTCAACATTTGTAGGTCACTCAACATACTTGGAAACCCTTGGAAATTATCAAGACTTCTCTTCCCTCCTTTCATTCAACTTAGAATTTACCTCTAGGGGCTTAACTTCATTTTCTCTCTATCTTCATCTCCATCCCCCTAGGGTCACTGAGATTGCCTCTCTAGAGTGACCTAGTCACCCTTGAAGTGCGGGACCTAAATCGAGGTGACATTGGGTGTAGGATTACCAAGTTGTAGCACTTAATTTTTGGTTGGGTTAGGATTTTCTAAACGAACAACTTTCTCTATAACACTAAGCAATAATTGAACTTCTCAAACCAAGGACTTGATGAGATTCACATCATGATATTGGTACATGGCTCATATTATTTGTATATTGTATATATATATACATTGGACTCATATATTCTATCCATTTTCATTAATGGTAAAAATGTATGTACATCTCTTATATGGAAAAACTTACTCCTTTACTAAATTTATTAATTTCCACTTAATTCGACAAAATTTAAATTGAATTTGAAAACTATATCAGATCCAATCGTTAATGTTTTAGAAGTATAATTCTTTGGTTGATATTCAGTTAGTATCAAGATCACGAGTGAAAGAGGAGAACAAACCTAAACATGGACTATGGTCAAGAACATAAAGATAGAGATGACGAACAGGATTTCCAATTTTACCAATCATTGGGTTATGAAAGAAATCTAATGTATTGTGAATTCCATCATTAATGAAAAACTAAAATGTGGATTTTTTTTGGGTTTTCTAATAGTCAGATAATGGATATAAAGCGTAACGCTTACAATGAAGGATTTATGCCTCTTTTAATCATCGGTTATTGCATGTTTATAACTATCTTATATAATATTATAGAGTCAATTTCTGAAGACGAAATATACATCGATTCATGTAGAAGGCCAAGATTTATCTTTTACTCTCCACATAATAAACATTTATATTATAAATACAAAAGAAATGTCTGAATTTGATTGTTAATCATGCATTATTCAAGAAATATATATAATTCCATGGATGATATATCGAACTAATCATTCACGCCAACAATTTAATTAGAGTATTATATCAACAATTGATCCATCATTAATAACAAAATAGTGAAAATACCGTGACCACATAATTTTTTGTTGATGAGATGGCTCATTTTCCTGTCTTTGCGCAATGTTTGACTCCTTCACTTGCTAATCTTGAGACTTCACTGGTACCTCCCAACCAATGCTAGGGGTACTCTTCTTCCCCCTTAGCCCCCCAAGCCGCAAAGAGGCCACACACAGGAAACCAAAAACTCAGTAGCACAATCTTGCCCTCGCAAGGAAAAGCTTCCACCTCTTTCACAAGCTTGACCCCAACTCTCCACAAGTAAACTTAGTCAAATAAAATTTTGGCAGCATAATATCCATCCAACAATAGGGTCCCTTCTCTCTTCCTCTCCATTTCATTTATAGGAAATTTTGCGATGACACTTGTCCTCTCATGCACCAATAATAAATTTTTAATAATGTAATTAAAGATTATTCACCTATTACACTTGTCACACTCTCGTCAAGTTGCACATGTTAATTCTCTTTTTATTTTAATTAATTAGACATTTCCCTCACCTTCCCCAATTTGTTCCTATTTTTCCTCTTAGTTCCCCTATCCCCCATTTATTTTGTGTCCCCTAACTAAATTTTAGTTTGATTTTGATTAGGAGTCTTATTTTAGTCAGGATTAGGGGTTGATTGACTTAAGGTAATCACTCTATGTTGACCAACTATTCTCTCTTGTTTTTATTTTCTTTTTAATTTAAAATCCCTTTTTAATATTTTCATGCACACATGTGCATCTACCCAACTTTTATTCTTATTCTCTTTTCTAATATTATTAAGTCTAAATTCTTTTATTCAAGTTTAAATTTTTTATTTATTCAAACATATTAGACTTAGACTCTTGTTAGTTTTCTAGTTTAATTTACTAATTAATTGTATGCTCTTTTAAGGTCTAAGAATTTTTATTTTTTATTTTCTAGGACTTCTATATTTTATTGACTCACCGATTTTTTTATGTGATGTGCCCTTCACGACGCACTTCTGTGCTTAGAGGGTGTCACTCACCTTTGACTAGTTTGGAATTTTTTTCGACACTTGGAGTCAACACTCCGTTGGTCGACCTTGTGAGAGATTAAGGGTTGTCTAAGGATAAGGATTCTACCTTATTGTGTGCCCCTTAGAATTCTTCGTGAGCAACTGTCTCATTCTTCGCTCACGACATCATGGACCTATCAAAATGAGGTAATTTTTAACCTCCAAAACTATATGTTACATACACCCCTCCTTGTTTTAAACTTTGTCCTGAAGTTTGTACATTCTAATAATAAAATAAATAAATGTATATGAAAAAAAAATATATATATATATATATATATATATATCCAATCTATTAAACATATAAGGAAATTTTTTACGCATCTCATATGCGTCCTCCCATGTAGCCAAGTGTGGACTATAATTATCCCACTGGACCTTGACCAGATGGTCCACTATGCAGATTGGATCCACCATGAGAGCACCCTCTTCTGACACCTACAAAGAACTCAATTCAATAGCATGTGATGGGTCTGAAATATAATGTCGTAAAACATATACATGAAATACATCATGCATACACCTCAAAGAGTTAGGCAAGGCTAGTCAGTAAGCCACATGTCCTTTCCTTTCTACAACTTTGAAAGGTCCCCCAAACCTAAGAAAGAGTTTAGCACCTTTTCCAAACTCTTATATAGTTTCACCCGCAAGAAACCTTTGTCACCAACCTCATAACTGCAGTCAATGTGATGCGCATCAGCATAACTTTTTTTATGATCTTGCACATCTTTAATTATTTGTCTTATAGTTCACATATATTCTTCGATTTATTGGATTAGTTCTGGTCCCACCAAGAATCTATCCTCTAGTCGATCCTAACTCATAGGTGTCTGACACGATCGTTCGTAAATAAACTCAGAAGGTTCCATATTTATGGTACTCTAATAACTGTTGTTGTATGTGAACTCTACCAAAGGCAAGAATTCTTTCCAACGCTTCTGTTGATCCATATCATGCATCTAAAGCATATCCTCTAAGATTTGATTCATTCTTTCAGTTTTTCCATCTATTTCGAGGTGATATGTTGTGCTACAATTTAGTTGTGTTCCCAAAGCCTCTTGTAAACTAGTCCAAAATCATCTAGTAAACATTGATCCTCGATTGGATATGATCTTCCTTTGTACATCGTGTAATATCACAATATTGCTAACAAAAAATCTAGCTATTTTTGGTGCCTGATACGTTGTACGAACTGGAATAAAGTGTGCACTCTTTGTTAGAGTATCAATGACCAAAAACATATAATCATGCCTCCTTTTCGTAAGCGGCAATACAACAATAGGATTCCATCGAAATGAATTCCCATTTTGATTCAGTAATCGTGTGTGGTTGTAACAATCTTGTTAGATGTCTATGTTTATCCATCACTTGATGACATTCTAGACATCTTTCCACATAATTAACTATATCCTCTTTCATTCATTTCCAGAATAATAAAGGATTAAGGTATTCCTTCATCTTTGTGACTCCAAGATGAGCCATGTACACTGCTCGATGACCTTTTCTCAAAATCAACTTTCTCAATTCGTCATTAGGTGGTACATAAAATTTTCCATTATACCTCAATAATCTGTCATTGTCCAAAGAATAACATTTAAACTTCAATACCATCATGGTATCTCGTCCAATATTATCCTTAACTTCCTTGTACCAGTCATTGCCTATATGTAAAGCTATAATATTTTCTCGAAGATTCATTTTAAGAGGTATTACTGCGAATATGTGTTGTCTCCGACTGAACGCATCTGCTACTCTATTCACCATTCCTTTAATGTAAGTAATCTCAAAGTCGTATTCACTTAGTAGTTATGACCAACACCTTTGTTGCGCGTTCAAGTCACTCTGAGTAAAAATGTGTTGTAATCCACAGTGATCAGTCTTTAACTCAAATTTTTTTCCAATAAGGTAATGTCTCCAAACTTGTAATGCATATACAATCGCTAATAACTCCAAATCATGTGTTTTGTAGTTCTCTTCATTCCTTCTTAATTTCCCTGAAATGTAAGTGATCACTCAACCATATTGCATTAAAAATCCACCTAAACCTTCCTTGGATGCATCCATGCATACAAAATATTCCTTTTCCATATTAGGGACCTTCAGTATTGGTGTTGTCGTTAATAACTCTTTAAGCTTCTGAAATGCTTCTGTGCATTTATCTGACCGAAAAAATTTCTTATTCTTCTTCTGCAATTTTGTAATTGGATTTGTTATCTTTGAAAATCCTTCAACAAAACGTCAATAATAACCTGATAGTCCCATAAAGCTACATACTTATTGTACATTCCTCGGTGCTAGACATTCCATAATAGCCTCTACTTTCGTTGGATCCATAGTGATTCCTTCTCTAGATATGATATGTCCCAAATAATGAATCTTTGTCTGGTAAAAAGAACACTTCGACAGCTTCCCGCACAACTTGTTTTCTCTTAGACACTATGAAACCAATCTCAAGTGTTTGTCATGCTCTTCTTTCATCAGAGAATAAATCAGTATGTCATTGATAAATAATTGTACAAAATTGTCCAAGTATTCATGGAATACACCATTCATCAAACTCATGAGTATGCCCGGGGAATTCATTAATCCAAACGGTAAAACAATAAACTCATAGTGTCTTAATATCATTTTAAACGCAGTCTTAGGGATATATTCTTCCTTGATTCATAACTGATGATATCTCGATCTCAAGTCAATCTTTGAAAACACGGTTTCTCCCTTCATTTGATCAAATAAATCATCTATCCTTGGTAAAGGATATTGATTCTTTATCATGGCTTTGTTTAGTTGATGATAGTCAATGCAAAGCCTCCACGAGCTGTCCTTCTTCCTTACAAAAATAATTGGTGCACCCCACGATGATACGCTTGGAAATATAAGTCCAAAATCCAACAACTCCTTCAATTTCATCTTTAACTCTTGCAATTATGGTGTAGACATCTGATATGGCATACTAATTATCGGTTATGTTCCAGGTTTCAAATCTATGTTAAAATCTAATTCTCTTTCGAGTGGTAAACTTTGTAGATCCTCCGAAAACATGTCGAAAAAATATGATACTACAGGAAAGTTTTCTAATCCTTCCATGTCTCCCTTTCCGTTAAGCACTAAAATGGCATACAACTTACATCCTTTGTGCAGTATTTTCTGTAATTGTATGGAAGAAATAAATATCAACGACACTCCCTAGTTTCTTCCCACAATTACTCTACTTTGTCCCAAATCATCAATCAAAAATAAATGTTTCGTCTTGCAGTTAAGTATCGCGTCGTGTGATTCTAACCAATCCATTCTAATCACAATATCGTAAGATCCCAAGATTGTAACATACAAGTTTACTAATCAAGGTGGATATTTTTGGCCACCCGCCTATTCCACTTGGATCCCCACCATTGTTTCTTTCATTTTTTTAGTTTCCTTAATTGTAGAACAATTTACTATTTTTGGCAGTTTTTCAGGTCCTGAACTTTTAGAGCCGATTTGAGGCCCTAAACGATGTTTTTTGGGCATCAAACATATGGCAAATATGACTCAATTTAAAACTCAATATTTTTTCTCAACGATGTAGTCCTCGGATAGATCTTTCTAACGATGTATCATATGCATCAAACGGAGATATTATGCCAAAGTTACAACCCCGGGAAATTGATGTACCAATTTACCCCGACGGGGCCCTTATTCTGGTGTTTCATCTCCTAGGGTTAAGTTTTTGGATGTTTAGGGCTTCCATTGTTTCTCAATATATAGGCCTTCTAGCCTCATTGTAACACAGATTTCATAGGCTTGTAGCTGCCACATCTCTTCTTAGAGATAAGCTACCAGTGCCCTAGCTAGTTTATTTCCATTATGTCTGTAAACAAGTTTCAGTTCTTTGATATTAATGAAATGAAGTGTTATTTCCTCTGCATATTTGTATTCATGGTTATTTGTGTATTATGTTGCATTTCTGCATAAATTCAGATCAGTGGTATCAGATAGGTCAGCTCTTTCTCGATCCTTCTTTGCATGTCCCCAACGAGGTCGAGGTATAAGGAGTTAAGGCTCGATTTGGTTGAACCTTTGCAAGATTAGCCTTGTAAAACCTTATGGCTGCCCATGGGGGATGAAAAGAAAGACGAGGGAGTAGGATATCCTATCAAAATATTTCTCAAGGAGGCCCTTGAAAAATAAAGGAATGCAATGATGGATAAATTCACCCAGATCCTTCAACGATTGCCCACTAATGGCGCATCTACATCCAACAAACACTCTGGCGGTGCAACCCCTTTTAAGGTACAAGTTAAATTTGACATTCTCATATTTGATGGCCAAATATATGCAGACGTCGTAGATAGATGGTTGAATCTATTAGAAGGATATTTCTCGGTTCATGACTTTTCCGATTAGGACAAGATTATTTTTTCACTGCTCAAAGTCGCCCCCCATGTCAAGGATTGGTGGGAAACCTACTGTAAGAAAAAGGATGAGGAGGAACCCTCTCTTTTCTCATTCGTACCCACTTGGAATTATTTCTGAGATGCCATCAAGGAACAATATTATCCTATGGGGAGATACAAGGAGAAGTACATACAATGGACTACGTTGCGGTAGCAAAGGGATAAAGATGTGCATGAGCTGATGAATCTGTTCCATACCCTACGCACAAAGTTGTGTATCAAAGATTCGTAGAAACATTTGGTGTTGAAGTACCACAGTTGTCTGCACAGATACATTCAGAAGGAAATGGAGTTCCTCGACATCTCCTCGCTTGGTACGGCATATTGGTATGCTTCCAAGATTGAGCAGAAATTCAAACAGAAGAAGCGAGACTTTGGATCTTCGAATCAAAAGCAAGTGAAAGGTGCCCCCAAACTACAAAATGAAGGAAAAATCCAAGGCATGGAAGCTCAATACAACCTACCAAATCTGCAAGAAAATAACAACACCATGAAGCCGAAGAAGGACACGGGAAAGTGGTGTGAGTTCCATAAGATCTCCACTCACAACACAAGTGAGTGTCGGGCCAAACAGTCATTGGTGGTCGAGATGAGGGCTTCTGAATCAAATGCATGCTCTGACATTGAATCAGAACCCAAGAAAGGGAATGACAGAGGGAAGCAGATTATCGATGCGGAGCCCAACGCCACTGTTGCCACCACGAAGATCCAAAAGGAAGAACCGGAAGATCTAGAGGAGGAGGAGAGTCTCTTCCACTCCCAAATATGGGTAAAGGGTTCCTCGCTACAGTTCATTATCGACAGTGGGATCCAAAAGAACCTCATTTCATTAGAGTTCGTGAAGCGTTTTGGCTTGCCAACCATAGCACACCCATATTCGTACACCATCGAGTGGCTTCACCAAGGAAGGGATCTCCGCGTCAACCAACAGTGTCGCCTTTGCTACAGCATCAAGCCCTTCACCAATGAGGTATTATGTGGAATTTCTCCTCTTCATGTTTGTGATGTATTATTAGGCCAACCATACTTGTGGAAGCGACATGCTATGTATGAGTCTCGACCTCGCGTTGTTATTGTTACCTTGGGAAATAAGTTGTATAGGATACCAGAGGTACCACCGCTTGTCGCTATCTCTTTGGTTACTGCAAAACAATGCAGTAAGCTCATTTCCAAAACTGGGAAATTTGTTTTCCTAATGATCTGCCCTCAAGGAAAGAAGAATACTTTGGCCACGACCTCCATACAGGGCTCCTCCTAACGAAAACAATAAATGGACAAGGTCATGGAGGAGTACTAGGACATATTCACCTCACCCGCAGAGGTTCCTCTACACTGTCAGGTCAAACACCCCATCGATTTGACCCCAGGTGCATCGCTACCCAATGGACCTATCTATCGACACTCTGTTCTGGAGAACAATGAAATCAAGAGGCAGATCTAGGAGCTATTGCAGAAAGGTCACATTTGGCTAAGTTCATCGCCCTGTGGGAGCCCAATAGTGTTGGTGCAGAAGAAGGATGGGACTTGGAGACTTTGTATTGACTATCGGGCGCTGAACAAGATCACTATCTGGAATAGGTACCCGATCCCATGTATTGATAACCTTCTGGTCCAACTCAAAGGAGAAAAATATTTCAGCAAGATCGACTTGAAGTCTGGGTATCACCAAGTACCAATTGAACCGTCTGATGTGTGGAAGATTTCCTTCAAAGC
Source organism: Picea engelmannii (assembly GCA_009831015.1). Classification (NCBI taxonomy): domain Eukaryota; kingdom Viridiplantae; phylum Streptophyta; class Pinopsida; order Pinales; family Pinaceae; genus Picea; species Picea engelmannii. The sequence goes on from ML777498.1 coordinate 953,272, forward strand.
CAAGGAGGGCCTTTTTGAATGGTTGTTCATGCCTTTCAGGTTGAAAAATGCTCCCGCAACCTTCATGAGGCTAATGGATGACATCTTGTGGCCATTAACCAACTCATTTGTAGTAGTGTACTTGGATGACATCCTGATCTTCAGCTAGACTTGGGAAGAGAACCTGCACCACATCCGACAGGTCCTCCAAACACCGCGGAAACATAATTTGTGTGCCAATTTGGAGAAGTGCACTTTTGGCATGACCCAGGTTCAGTATCTGGGATACATTGTTGATGAGCATGGGGTGCATGTGGATCCAACCAAGATCCAAGTCATCTGGGATTGACCAGCCCCGACCACTCTAACAGAGCTTCATAGCTTTCTGGGTCTTGCTAATTTCTACTGTAGGTTCATGTTGGGATTCTCTCATGTCACTTGGACCTTGAGTCAAGTCACCAAGGGGCAAAAGAAAAATTATTTTGGTCAGAATTTCAACAGAAGGTGTTCGTAGAATTGCAACATCACCTCTTTTGTGCCCCAGTAGTCACATTACCATACTTGCAACAACCATTTGAGATCGATACATATGCCTCTGACTATGTTATTGGGGTAGTTCTTACTCAACATAGGCATCCAGTGGAATATCATAGTGCGACACTGTCCGACACAGTCCAAAAGTATCCCACTTATGACAAAGAAATGTATTCCATTGTGCAGGCTTTCCGACAATGGAAGCATTACATTTTGGGGAAGGAAATGATCATCCACATAGACCACGAACCCCTGCAGTTCATACAAACACAAGGGAAGTTGCATAACGATCACCATCAGAAGTGGTCCACATATCTGCAACAGTTTCATTTGAACATCAAGTACAAGAAGGGCAGCACCAATAATGTTGCAGACTACCTCAACCAACCATTGATTGTGGTGATAATGACCGTGCTCAACTCTTGTGGGCACAATACTTATGATTGGTCGCTTCTCTATAAGATTGATCTAGAATTTGGCCACACATAAAAGATGCTCTTGGAGGGTAACCGAGTTCCAAATTTTCACCTCCAGGATGCACTATTATGTCACTTGGGACACCTTTGTGTTTTTTCAAGCGAGAGTGCCAATATTATTTGGGAATCTCACTACAGTTGGGTCATTGGGAATTTCGGGGTCGAGAAAACAGTGGCAGTAGTGCAGAAGTATTTCTATTCACCAAACCTTCGACAAGATGTCGGGAAATACATCAGATCCTGCACTGCCTGTTCCATTGCCAAACTGACCATCAAGAAGCAAGGCCTCTATACTTCATTTCCTACCCCTATTCAACCTTGGGAATCCATCTCCATGGATTATATGTCGAGCCTTCCTTATACTAAGCATGGAAATGACTGTGTTTTCGTGGTCGTTGATAGATTCTTGAAGATGGACATTATGGCGGCCTACAAGAAGAATATCATAGCAGAATCCACTGCTAAACTCTTCTTTGAACGAGTGTGGGTACACTTTTGGAACCCATAGTCTATTATCTCAGATTGGGATAGTAGGTTCCTCAATACATTTTGGTCCATCCTCTGGTCAATGTTGGACACCAAACTCACCAAGTCCACAACTTTCCATCCCCAAACGGATGACCAGACAGAGGTCGTCAACAGGATGACTGTACACATTTTGTGCACGTACAACTCAAAGCAGCAACGCACATGGGATGAGAGCCTCTCCTATGTACAACATAGATATAATCAATCCCTCCATAGCTCAACCGATCATAGCCCCTTTCAGGTGGTCATGGGATTCCAACCACTATGTCCCATTGATGTAACCATGCCCTTTGCAGCTACTCAGGTTGATTCGACTCATGTCCAATCTGAAGTTGCCAAGGCAAACCGATTCATTGATATCATTCAACACATTCACCAACAGGTTCATGACATATTGGACAGAGCCAATGCTAAGTACAATCAACGACATGATCAACATTGGGTGCAACACAACTTCTAGGTGGGTGACAAAGTGTGGCTACATTTGCAAAAGGAGCACCTCATTGGACCCCACCGCAAGATTCACCCGCTCCGATATGGGCCATAAACCATCAACAAGGTTGTAGGGGACAATGCCTTCGAGCTCAGTATTCCACCATTCCTTGGTTTTCACCCAATGTTCAATGTGGACCGCCTTCAGCCCTACTTTCCACCTCTACTTGACACATCTGACATGGAAGAACAACTCACACCAACAGAGTTAAATCCAAAATGCATGGAACAAGCCACAACATATAAGATTATGGACACACATATCAAGAACACCCTCCAGCAGAGGATCCAGCTATATCAAGTTGTCAAAGCAGGTCAAATCCTTCACCAAGGCAAGTGGCTCACCAGGGACCAAGTTCAGCAGAAGTTTCCTCATCTTATGGAGGAACTCAACGCAATGGGGACCATTGATTCCTAAGGGGGGAGGAATGACCTAGGTGGATATTAGTGGCCAACCACCTATTCCACTTGGACCCCCACCATTTCTTCTTTCATTTTTTCAGTTTCCTTAATTGTAGCACAATTTACTAGTTTTGGCAATTTTTTAGGTCCTGAACTTCTAGAGTCGTTTTGAGGCCCTAAACAACATTTTTTGGGCATCAAAAATCTAATGAAATTATGTTCGTTTCGGACTAGATATTCACAATCAACAGTGTAGTCCTCGGATAGATCTTTCTAACAATGTATCATGTGCGTCAAACGGAGATAGTATGCCAAAGTTATGACCCCAAAAAATTGATGTACCAATTTACCCCGATGGGGCCCATATTATGTTGTTTCATCTCCTATGGTTAGTTTTTTGGATGTTTAGGTTTTCCATTGTTTCTCAATAACATATAGGCCTTCGAGCCTCATTGTAACACAGATTTCAGAGGCCTGTAGCTGCCACATCTCTTCTCAGAGATAAGCTACCAGTGCCCTAGCTAGTTTATTTCCATTTTGTCTGTAAACAAGTTTCAGTTCTTTGATATTAATGAAATGAAGTGTTATTTCCGCTGCATATTTGTATTCATGGTTATTTGTGTATTATGTTATGTTCCTGCATAAATTTGGATCATTTAAACTCGTGACGAAATCACCCAATTTAATGTTACAATCCTGAACCTTTCCTCCAACCTTTTGCTTGGCACCATATGCCATTTTCACAAGTCTAAACTCATCTTGTTCGACTGCCTTCACCTTAATTATTTTAAGCACAACACTATATATAAAACTCGCAGTAGCTCCTAGATCTATCAAAACACTAAACTAATGATCAGTTGTCATACTTGAAGTCTCAAGCACTATAGACTAATGCTCAGTCTGATAGTTATTAACCGTTGCATGAATCCTATGGGCCTTGCCCAAATATCCAACTATCGTCGATCCTGTTGATCTGACAGTTCTTTCCTTCTCAATAGGACTGTCTCTCTGGTAATGTGGATCTCCACATGTCCAACACCCATTCTTCAAACCAGTGCTCCTAGTTCCCAAAGAAGAAGTTGTTGGCCTAGGAGTCTATAGTCCTGTTCAGTTTTGCGAAACAGATCTATTTTGTTGTTGCTACTTTGGTGCTATGTATGGAGTCCTCTGATGAGTATTTTTTCGGTGTGATGTCGATAATATAGGTCCTTTGGACATATTATGGTTCCCATAAGTCTGTCTAACTAGTGTCTGATGTTGCGTCACTCTAGGTGGCACTGTCATGTATGTCTGGATGGGGTCCTTCCATGACCCCCACTATTCAAATCTTCCTCAGTGATGAGATCCTTCTAAACTGCATCATGCAACATTTGAGGAATCAAGATCCTCAATTTCACACGAATGTTGAAGTTGAGGTCGAACACAAACTTGTTAATCTTTAATTTCTCAGTGTTAAGATGTGGAGCATATCTGAGTAGCTCCATGAACCTGGCCTCATACTTCGGTACTGTATGACTACCATTTTGTAAGGCATTGAACTCATTAAGTTGGTTCTCAATGAATTCTTCATACAAGTGCCTCTCCTAGAATCGTTCCTCGAACAATTCCCATGACATGTCTTCAATGACCATGTTCAGTTGAGGTAAGAGTATCTTCCACCAAAGAAGCACAGTCCCTTTTAGTTGAAAGACCGCCATGTGGACCTTCATGTTGGAGGTGTAATCACATAGTACAAATCACATCACCATGTTCTCTAACCATTCCTCAGTGGCTAAGTCATCCGTGGCACCCTAGAACTCGGGAAATTTTACCTTCTTGAGTTCTTTGTGAATACTTATACTAACTACTAGAGGGTCCTGGGAACCCTCATTGCGAATAGATGTTCTTACCTCATCCCAATCAAGGAGGTCGAGCAATGCCTCTGACATCCTCTCGAAGGATCTCATCATACCTACCACATCTCCCATTGCAAACTACTCCTTCTTAGTAGCCTGCTCATCTCCCTGTGGGTTAGATCCCTCTGGCGTGGATGCATTTGGAGGAAGCGTTCCTCTTCCTCCTGCACCCTGATGTCTACTCATCATGCATCCTCTAACCATGACACCTGTCATGAAACAAATTCAAATTATATTAGCAAAACATTTTTAACTATCAATATAAAACAGTGGAAGGCGTCACGGGTCTGGTGTCATAGAGTTGAACCAGCTCTAATACCATATGAAACATCCCTCCATACACAACACAAGGTAAGCGAATATGACGAAGGAGCAATTTTGTTTTACTGTAAATAGATTAGGAAAAGTTCATTACGACAATTACATAATCAAGACATTTAAGATACACAACAACAAAAGTAATTGATATATTCTTAATCGGTATCAATTTCTCAATAAGGTCGCAAAACAATTGTCGAGAAACTTCTTAATACGTCAACATGTGAACATCACTATCATCAAATCACACAAAAAATAGCAAGGACAAATAATGTCTACCCACCCAATTCTACCCTGCAAGGTTAAGACCTTCAAGACACATAATCAATGCTCAAGTCCAGGATTCATCCGATTTATTTTGACTATTTAAGGTCTCAGGACTGGCTGTCATTCTGAGTAACATGAAGGTATCTATATCTCAAAAACCAATCCTAGTCTAAAACTAAATACCATATCAATAACAATGTAACAAAAGAACTTTTATCTATGTAATAACTCATTTAACAAAAAGGAGTATTACAAGTACATGATTGCATTTGCTTTTCTTTTCATGAAACTAGTTTATGTACTAACAATTTCTAAAAATTCTCTATACATAAATATGATATACAATGTTAAGCCCTAAATAGTGGCTCATTACCCCTTAATTGGGGCATATTACATAGTAATGTTATTTTATCTATGTCATCTTTAGTCCATCAGTTGTAATTGTACCTCCTAGTCTCCTATATATACCAAGGAGACATTTTCATTTGGAATCATCTTGCATTTGGACATTTATGTGGGGTATAAGGAGGTTTCCCCCTCGAAGAGGATTATTACTTGAAATTATCTCTTTTTCAAGGCATTGAGTACTTATTCTGAGGTTTTTCTATGCTATATTGATATTTGGTTCTTAACATATGGTATCAGAGCTCAAGGTCTTGGGGTTTCGCTGCTACATCTAAGACACCTTGGAATTTTCGCTATAACTATTTTCCTACAACATTTCAGAAGGAACCCTTTGGAGGATATTTAGTAGACGGATCAAGGTACGTTGGGTTAAAATTTCATCTCCTGAGGCCTTATACTTTAGGATATATAGCCCGTGTAAGATAGGATTCTGGAATCATCCTGAATTGAGCTATCACGGGATTTTTTCTATAAAAAAAATTATGTAATGTTTCAGACCCTGAAATATAGAGAATATTCACATAAATTATTAATTTATCTTTGAAAACAATTTCAGCTTCTGGGTCACCTTACATTTGTAGATACACCCTGTGGAAGATAGGGTATTTGACTAGTCCTATTGACTAGTCTCAAGTAGGTGTTCTAGGTAAAAAAATCATAAATTATTCCTCGAGTATCCAATTTGAGTGAGGCTAGTTGCATTGGATAGTGGACAGTTTGTAGTATTTCTGGTACAAGTTTCATAATTTTATACCAATTATTTTGTGTGGGGCATGCTATACAAGTGATATCTCCTGGCAAGGCCAAAAATCAGCAATTTGTGGGGAAGTTATCATAAATTCTACTTGGCACATCTAATTTTGATCAAACATGTGGCATTGTAGAGATGAAATATCAGAGAACTACAAAAAACAAAATTTCATACCCAGAAGGACCAAAATTTTGGAGATACAATAAAAGAAAGATTGTCTAGTAAAACCACCTCAAAATCAAGGTTTAAAGTGATACTTGGCCAACATGCCACCAGAAAAGGGAACTTCTACACCAAATAAGCCTCCAGACAATCCTACTTGGACTCTTGATGAAGGTGAAGAAATGCGTAGGGACATAAATGATTTACAAAAGAAGACAGTAACAAAAGATGAACTACAAGAGATGATGGATTCAATGGAAGCTAAGTTGGAGGCAATAAATACTAAGATGGATGGTTTAAAAGGGGAGATCATGGAAGGATTGAAAATTTTCCTAATAGAGAGGACACCTGAAAGTGAAAATGTAACCCATGAAATTCATGATGAGGACACAAGGAAGATGAATCAAGAATGGAGAAACTCTAACTTTGGGTTGAAGACCAACCACTTTCCAAAGATAAATATGAGGAATTTTGATGGCAAGGACCCAATCACATGGATACTTCATATGGAGCAATTATTTGATCTACATAATGTGCCACATACACAAAAGGTACAGATTGCTTCTTTATATTTATAACCCAATCAATTTGTGTGGTATCGATGGCTTTGTTCTCGCAAATCACTCGTCACTTGGACAATTTTCACGGAAGAAATGATAACACACTACGATGATACAAGGAGCAATACCTTCTTTAGCCAATTGATAAATCTCAAGCAAAAGGGTTCAGTTGCAAGGCACATTGAGAACTTCCAAATATTGAATATAAAGGTGATAGATATTCCAGATGAGCACTTAATTGATGTATTCATAGGAACTTTAAGGGATAACATTCAACATAAAGTTCATCTTTGGGAACCCAAATCATTGGAGAATGCATTTAGGGTGGCAAGAAATGTTGAAAGTAAAAATATGGCTATGGCTACTAGAAGGACCACTCCTAACATCTATAGAGAGAATAATGTTCCTTCTTCTAAAACACCTCAACAATTGGAGGAAAGAAAAGAAAAATTTGTATGCTTTAAGTCTGACAGCAGGTACAGTAAGGGACATAAGTGTGGAGAGAAGAAATTATTCTACATAGATTGTGAAGAGGAAGAAGAAAAAGAACAAGAACAAGAACCATCTCAAGATGAAAATGTAGATGTGGTTTCTTCTGAAGAGTTGACTCCCACGATATCGTGTAATGCATTGGATGGAATTAGCACTCCTCAAACACTCAAGATCGAAGGATATATCAAAAATAAAAAGGTAATAGTCTTAATTGGTTCTCGTAGTACTCATAATTTCATTCATTATAAATTAGCCAAAGCTCTCAATTGCTTTGTATATCCAGCACCATAGTTTCATGTAATGATTGCAGATGGAGAAACTATCAATTGCTTAGGAAAATGCAATAAGATCAATCTTACTATGGGGGAATATGTAATGAATATTCCAATGATTTCTATACCCATGGGTGGTGTTGATGTCGTACTAGGAATCCAATGGTTACAATCATTAGGAACAGTGGATTTTAAATTTCAAGAACTTTTCATGAAATTTTCATTGGAAGGAAAACAAATTGAGTTAAGAGGTATCACAGGGAAACTCACTAAGGTGATAAGCTCCAATGGCATGACAAAATTATTGAAAAGGGGGCATCAAGGTGTAATTGAAAAACTATGCTCACTAGATGTTCAAACATATAATCCAACTATTCCCCTACATCTTCAAGGGATCATTGATAAGATTCCAAATTATTTGAACATATTCCCAAAGGTCTTCCACCCACTCGAAATCATTATCATGATATTCACCTAATTCCTGGGAGTGTTCCTCCTAACATCAAGCCATACAGATACTCTTATGTCCAGAAGAGTGAAATTGAGCGCATGGTTGAAGAAATGTTAAAGGTTGGCATTATTAGACCTAGCCAAAGTTCTTACTCTACACCGGTGGTAATGGTATTCAAGAAAGATGGCTCATGGTGTATGTGTATAGATTATAGAGATCTCAACAAGATAACTATTAAAGATAAGTTTCCCACTCCCATCGTTGATGAATTATTAGATGAACTACATGGAGCAATCTATTTCACAAAGTTGGATCTTCGTTTAGGGTATCATTAGATTATAATGAAGGAAGAAGATATCCCAAAAACAACATTTCGAACTCATGAATTCCATTATGAATTTTTGGTCATGCCTTTTGGCCTTACAAATGCACCTTCCACATTTTAAGGGTTGATGAATTCCATTTTCAAGCCCTTCCTTCGAAAATTTGTGTTAGTGTTTTTTTATGATATACTAATCTATAGCAAGTCTTGGGAGGAACATGTGAGACATGTTGACAAGGTTCTACAAATACTAAAGGAGCAAAAACTATATGCCAAACCATCAAAATGTTTCTTTGGGGTGAATGAGGTAGAGTATTTGGGTCATATTGTATTTCATGAAGGTGTCAAGGTAGACCCTAACAAGATTAAGGCCATGATGGACTGGCCGATTCCCAAAACATTGAATAATCTTAGAGGATTTTTGGGTTTGATAGGCTACTACCGCAATTTTGTTCGGCACTATGGAAGAATAGCAGCACCTTTAACGGAACTGACTAAGAAGGATGCATTTTCATGGACTCCAGAGGAAACTAAATCTTTTGAACAACTTAAAGAGGTGATGTGCAAAGCTCCTGTCTTGACCACTCCAGACTTCACAAAAACATTTATTGTGGAATGTGATGCCTCGAGAAATGGAATTGGTGTTGTCCTAATGCAAGAAGGAAGGCCCCTGGCTTTTGAAAGTCGACCACTCAAGGGAAAGGACTTACACAAACCCATTTATGAGAAGGAAATGATGGCAATACTACATGCATTGAAGAAATGGCATCCTTACCTAATAGGTAGGCTCTTCAAGGTCAAAATAGATCATGATAGTCTTAAATACTTCTTGGAACAAAAACTATCTTTAGAAGAACAACAAAAATGGGTGACCAAGATATTCGGTTATGATTTTGAAATCGTCTATAAAAAGGGAAGAAAAATGTTGTGGCAAATGCACTCTCAAGAAAGGATGAAGATGTTGAGTCCTTTCTCTGTTCTATATCGATCATCCAACCTTATTGGATAGTAGAAGCAAGGGATGAATGGAAGAATGACGAAAAAGTGTGGACTCTCATTCAAAGGTTGCAATAGGATTCCAATGCATCAGATACATTTACATGGAAAAATGATTCACTATGGTACAAAGATCGCTTATATTTATGTAAGAACTCCCAACTTAAACAAAAGGTACTATTGGAATTGCACACCTCTCGAGTAGGAGGGCACTCAGGATTTTTGAAAACCTACCATAGGGTTAAGAAGGAATTTTTTTTGGATGGCCTTAAAACATATGTTCAAAGGTTTTTCGCAGAATGTTTGGTTTTCCAACTAAATAAGGTGGAAAAAATTAAGACCCCAGGTCTTTTACAACCATTATCCATCCCAAGTCAGCGTTGGGAGGAGGTTTCCATGGATTTCATAACAGGGTTACCAAAGTCTAAAGGAAAGAGTGTCATCATGGTGATTTTTGATAGACTCACCAAGTATGCACACTTTTTTGCACTCTCTCATCCCTTAAAAGCCAGTACAGTTTCCACCGCATTCATGGAGATAGTTCAAAAGCTACATGGCAACCCAAAGATTATTGTAAGTGACAGAGATCCCATCTTCAGTGGACATTTTTGGACAAAATTATTTTCTTGTTTGGGTACTCAATTGGCTCATAGCTCATCCTATCATCCTCAATCTGATGGACAAACTGATATAGTGAGAAAATGTCTGGAAGGCTACCTTCGATGCTTTGTCTATGATAAACAAACACAATGGTTCAAATGGTTACCCTTGGCAGAATGGTGATATAACACTTCATTTGATACTACAACAAAAATGACACCATTTATGGCACTCTATGGATACCACCCTCCTTCCATCACTTCTTCTCTAAAAAAAAAATCTAATGTTCAAGCAGTGGAAGATCACATCGAGCATCAACAACAAATTCTCCAAATCTTAAAGGACAACTTGACCATGGCACAAAATCGCATGAAACATTAAGCTGATCAACATCGTAGTGAAAGAAGTTTTGAAGTAGGGGATTGGGTGTTTTTAAGACAACAACCATACAAACATATGTCCCTCAAGCAAGCCAAGAAGGATAATAAATTATCACCAAAGTACTATGGCCTTTATAAGGTGTTGAAAAAGATTGGTACTATGGCATACAAAATGGAGTTGCCTGCATCTTCACGAGTACACCCAGTTTTCCATGTTTCATTCTTAAAGAAGGTTATAGGTGAAAATATCCCAGTTCAAACTATATTTCCATAACTTGACGAGGAAGGAAAAATCATATTGGAGCTTGAAGCCATCACTGACACAAGAATTCGCCAGTTGAGGAATATATCCATTTCAGAGTATCTCGTTAAATGGAGGAAACTACCGTCTGAAGATTCCATTTGGGAAGATGAGTCTTTTATACAGAAGCATCCAGAGTTACTCAAGCATTGCAGACAACACTTGTCTCAAGGGGAGGGGCATGTTAAGCCCTAAATAGTGGCTCATTACCCCATAATTGGGGCATATTACATTAGCAATGTTATTTTATCTATGTAGGCTTTAGTCTATTAGTTGTAATTGTACCTCCTAGTCTCCTATATATACCAAGGAGACATTTTCATTTGGAATCATCTTGTATTTGGACATTTATGTGGGGTCTAAGGAGGTTTCCCCCTCGAAGAGGCTTATTACCTGAAATTATCTCTTTTTCAAGGCGTTGAATACTTATTCTGAGGTTTTTCTATGCTATATTGATATTTGGTTCTTAACATACAAGAATTGTAGTTGAGAAGCTTGTGTAACCTTTCGTATACTAGACGCAATCTAAGTAGCATCTAATAAAAACACATTAAGAATTTAGGGTTATTCAATTTCAACCAAGGTATGTAAACTAAGGAATTAACCCCTCATAATGTCAATTGGAGATTCTAACTTGGTTTAAGATTGAGCTTAATCATCTTAATTATTGTACAATATCTCATTAAGAGACTCAACTTACCCTTCCCTCATTCATGCCACCTAATTCATATTATATATATATATATATATATATATATATATATATATATATATATTCGTTAAACATAATAGTCCTAATATTAATCATTATCATCATAACATAATTATAAAATTATAATTGCAACCTAATCAATGATTACAAATTAACAATTAATATAATTACAATTTAAACATTAATTACCTTCATTAATTATAATTATTAACATGAAAATTATAATAACATGTATCTTTCCAATCATATCAACTACTACATCGATTTTTGTAGGAACCTTTATCATAAATATTAATCACGGATGAACAAAATAAATCAGCCATAATTAATTTAATATTAAATATAGATCAATATATAAGTCAAAGATTAATATAGTCGTTCTCAAAATTTTCTCATATATAATCATAGATTTAGACATAATCTATTGTATATATGAAGTTATGCAGGTAAAAGCAAGATTGCCTCGCTTCGAAACGCAAAAATTAACAAGCAGGTGGAACAAGCAGGTGGAACTAACTAAGATATCATCCATGCAACTATACTTGCGATCCAAGCTTGAAGTAAAGTAGAGTTAAGAGCATACTGTCGATTTATGAAGGAAAGGTTAATAGTTAGAAATTCCAACACCGGTTTTAGAAGTATAAGTCTTTGATTGATATTCAATTAGTATCAAGATCACGAGGGAATTAGTAAAAAACCTAAACGTGGACTATGATTAGGAACAAAAACATAGAGATGACGAACATGATTTCCAATTTTACCAATCATTGGGTTAGGCCGTAAGTCTAATGTATTGTGAATTCCATCATTAACACAAAACTAAAATGCGGAAAAATTCATGGTTATCTAACACTCAGATAATGCATATAAAGCGTAATGCTTACAATGAAGGATTTATGCCTCTTTTAATCATCAGTTATTGCAGGTTTAGGACTATCTTATATAATATTACCGAGTCAATTTCTGAAGATGAAATATACATCGATGCCTGTAGAAGGTCTCGATTTATCTTTTACTCTCCACATAATCAACAATTTATATTATAAATACAAAAGAAAATATAGTATTCAAGCAATATATATAATTTCATGGATTATATCTCGAACTAATAATTCAAGCCAACGATTTAATCAGAGTATTATTGATCCAGGTGGATATCGGTGGCCACCCACCCATTCCACTGGCTTGAAAAACAGTTTTCCACCTTCACATTTTTCCGGGTTCCAAATTTCTAGGGTTGTTTTGAGGCCCTAAACGACGTGTTTTGGGGATTTGGGGCCTAGGTGGCTGCCAAAGGCAATGATCCAAGCCAGTCGAAAATCATTCTTCTCAGTTAGACCTTTCCAATGGGCTATCGTGTGCCTAAAACGGAGATCGTATGCAAAATTTACGGCTCAAGAAGTTGATGTACTAACTTACCCAAACGGGGCCCACATGACTTTTGGCGCTTCATCTCCTAGGGTTAGGTTTTTGGATGTCTAGGGTTTTTGACATTCATGTTTACTGTAAAAAGGCCTTGAGAGCGTCATTGTAGTCATCTTCTTGCGAATGAGTGTAGCTACCACATCTCTTCTCAGAGATAAGCCACCACCATTCCAACAAGCTTGTTTTCCGCTGCATTTTATAGTTTCAACTTATTTCCTTATTGAATAGAAAACCAATTTTACTGTATCTCTGTTATTTTGTGTTAAGCATATTTTAATAATCTGTATTCATTTTGTTTTTCTCATAAAATCTGAATTAGTGGTATCAGAGTGGTTTTCTCCTTGTCATCTTAATGCATGTCTCCAACGAGGTCAAGGTACAAAGAATTGGGTCTCAAGCTTGTTTCTCTTGAGGACAAAAGCTCTCGCATGCCCAAGCGACCTCTCATGGCAGGAGAAAAGAAAGATGATGGGACAGGAGATCCTTTCAAAATGTTGCTTGAGGAAGCCCTCATGCAACAAAGGAACGAGATGATGGAAGTTTCACGCAAATCCTTCGGGGGATACTAACAGGCGACGCATCTTCCTCGAGCAGAGGCATCACCCCCTTTAAGGTACAAATCAACTTCGATATTCCAATATTTGAAGGTCAGATAGATGCGGATACTGTAGACAAGTGGTTGAATCTACTAGAAGGGTATTTTTCTCTCCATAACTTTTCGAATAGAGAAAAGATTACTTTTGCACTCCTCAAAGTTGTTCCCCGTGTCAAAGATTGGTGGGAAACTTTATGTGAGAAAAAGGAAACAAAGGAACCCTCATTATTTATAGTCGCAGCCACCTGGGAATCATTCAAAGATGTTATTAAAGAACAATACTACCATGTCAGAAGTTATGATGACTTGTATACCAAATGGAGCACACTGTGGCATGAAAGAGACCAAGCAGTGCCAGAGTGCACAAATATCTTCCATACCTTGCACACCAAGTTGGGTATCAAATATTCAGAGCGAAATCTGGTGCTCAAGTATCGCGGGGCTCTGGATAGATACATCCATACTGAAATGGAATTTCTAGACATCTCGTCCTTGGGCGCGGCCTACTGATATGTCGTCAAAATCAAGAAAAATCTCAAACAAAAGATGCAGAAATTTGGGCCTGGGAACCCCTCACAGCAAAAGCCAAGAAAGGACAGCCCCAACCCACAGAACAAAAGACAGAGCTAAGATGGACAATATCAGGACAACCAGTCCAAGCTGCAATCAAAGAAGGACACCGGAAAGACAAAGAAAGATACCGGGAATTGGTGCGACTTCCATAAGATCCCTTGGCATAACATTGTTTATTGTCACTCAAAGCAGTCGTTGGTGGACGAAGTGAAAGCCTCTAAATCAGATGTGGGTTCTAACTCTGAGTCAGAACCAGAAAGGGGAAGATGAATCATTGACACAGAACCCAGTGCCATCGTTGCTACCACCAATCTCCATCCTAGTGAACCAAATGAGTTAGAAGAAGGTGAGCGCCTCTTCCATTCACAGATGTGGGTAAAAGGCACCCCGCTGCACTTCGTCGTCGATAGTGGTAGCCAGAAGAACCTCATCCCAGCAGAGGTCGTCAAGTGGTTGGCCCTGCTAACAACGTCGCACCCACAACTCTACACCATTGGATGGCTCCGCCAAGGAAGCGATCTCCACGTCAACCAATAGTATCGACCATCATATGACATCAAGCCCTTAAAAAATGAGGTATTGTGTGATGTTTCTCAACTCGAAGTTTGTAATGTTCTTTTGAGCCAACCTTATTTATGGAAACGTCATGTTGTATATGAGTCTAGGCCTCGTAGTGTTATTATTACTTTGAACAGAAAATTGTACAGGATACCCAAGGTAGTCCCTCCTAGTGTTATTTCCTTGATCTCTGCCAAGCAATGCAAGAAGGTCATCTCTCATACGAGGAAGTTTGTCTTCTTCGTGATTCACTCTTAGAATGAGAGAAATATCGCAACCACAACCAGGGTCTCCACGGCCAACCTCTCCACACAGCAGAAGCAAGTAGATAAGGTCGTGGAAGAATACTCAGATATCTTCTCCTCACCTACCAGGGTACCTCTGTACTGTGAAGTCAAGCACACCATCGATCTGAACCCTGACGCACCGATGCCCAATGGGCCATTCTATCGTCGCTCTTTGTTAGAGAATGAGGAGATCAAGTGGCAGATTCAAGAACGGCTCCACAAGGGGCACATCCATCATATCTCATCACCTTGCGGGAGCCCAATCGTGCTGGTACAAAATAAAGATGGAACCTGGCGACTCTGCATTGATTACCAGGCTCTAAATAAAATCACAGTCATAAAATGGTACCCGATTCCCTGAATCGACGACCTCCTTGATCAGGTCACAGGGGTCAAATACTTCAGTAAGATTGATCTAAAGTCTGGCTACCACCAGGTATCGATAGAACAAACATATGTATGGAAGACCACCTTCAAGTCAAAGGAAGGTCGTTTTGAATGGTTGGTCATGCCCTTTGGTTTGAAAAATGTTCCAGGAACTTTCATGAGGATGATGGACGATATCCTGCGACCATTCACCAATACTTTTGTAGTGGTGTATCTGGATGAAATTCTTATTTACAACAAGACTTGGGAAGAACACTTGCAACATATTCAGCAAGTTATGCACACCTTGGGAAGAACACTTGGAAAAATGCTCCTTCGGCATGGAAAAGGTCCATTACCTAGGCTATATCATTGATAAGCATGGCATACATGTGGATCCATCCAAGATCCAAGTCATCCATGACTGGCCAGCCCCAACCACACTCACTGATCTTTGGAGCTTCTTGGTCTTTGCCAATTTCTATCGCAGGTTCGTGTTGGGATTCTCCCATATTGCATGGGCCCTCAGCGAAATAACCAGGGGTAGTGGTAAGGAGAAATTTTTCTGGGGCCGGTCCCAACAACAAGCGTTCGATGACTTGAATCAGTGCTTGTGCTCAACCCTAGTACTTTCACTAATGTACCTGCAGCAGCCCTTTGAGATCGAGACAGATGCCTCAAACTGTGGGCTCCCTTCTTACTCTGCATGGCCACCCCGTGGCCTATCATAGTGAGACATTATCAAATGTTGTCCATAAGTACCCTACTTACGACAAAGAAATGTACTCCATTGTGCAAGCCTCCCGCCAGTGGAGACATTACATTCTTGGGAAGGAGACAATCATCCACAGTGATCATAAGCCACTATAGTTCATGCAGACACAAGGAAAATTGCAGAATGACCGCCATCAGAAGTGGTCCACATACTTGCAGCAATTCCACCTCAACATAAAGTATAAAATAGGAAGCGTCAACCGTGTCACTGATTTCCTTAGCAGACCGCTAGTTGCGGCACTCACCACGGTGCTAGACTCTTAGTGCCATGAGACCTCTGGATGGCCCCAACTCCATGAGATAGACCCAGACTTCGCCACCACCTACCAAATGTCGGGTGCAAATGCAGTTGTGTCGTCTGGGCCATCTCTGTGTTCCATCAAGTGAGTGAGTGAAGATGATCTGGGAAGCCCACTACAGTCGGGTGGCAAGACACTTCGGTGTTGAAAAGACAGTGGCAATGTTGCAACAACATTTCTACTGGCCAAAATTTCAACAGGATGTTAGTAAGTATATCAGGTCCTGCATTGCCTATGCTAATGCCAAACTGACCACTAAGAAATAGGGACTATACACCCCTCTTCCTACTCCTGACAGGCCATGGGATTCCATCTCAATGGACTACATGTCAAATCTCCCATCCACCAAGCAGGGAAATGACTGTGTTTTGTGGTTTTTGATCGCTTTTCTAAGATGGTGATTATGGCCACCTGCAGGAAGAGGCCACTACCAAGCTCTTCTTTGAACGATTCTGGGTACATTTTGGAATCCCACAAACCATTGTCTCATATTGAGACAGTCGATTTCTCAGCACATTCTGGTCGAGCCTCTAGTCACTGATGAACACGAAGCTCACCAAATCCACGGCCTTCCACCCCCAGATAGATGGCCAAACTGAGGTCGTAAATCGAATGATCGTGCATATCCTACGCATGTATAATTCCAAGCACCCCCACACATGGATGAGAGTCTTCCCTATGTCCAACATAGCTACAACCGATCCCTGCATAGCTCAACTAGCCACAGCCCATTTCAGGTGGGGATGGGATTCCAACCATTGGGCCCCATGGATGTTGCACTACCCCTGGCGACCACCTCGACCAACTTTTCCCCTACTCCACCAAAAGCTGAAAAATCCACTCGGTTCATCGAGCGGATCCAACACATCTGTCAATAGGTTTGGGATATTCTACAGAAGTCTAATTCCAAGTACAAGCAGAGCCATGATCAAAATCGGGTGCCACATAAGTTTCAGGTGGGTGACAAAGTTTGGTTGCACTTACAAAAACAATTCCTTACAGAGACCCATAGGAAGCTTCGCCCACTCTATTATGGGTCGTACACCATCACCAAGGCTATGGGTGATAATGATTTTGAGCTCAACATTCCCCTTTCCTTGGCCTGCACCCAGTCTTCAACGTGGCTCTCCTTCGGCCATATTTCCCACCATTATTGGACACCTCAGCGATAGCAGAGCAGTTGACACCAACATATATCAACCCTGACTGCATGCAACAGGAATCCAGTGATCAGATTGTGGACACACAGATCAAGGGTACTCGATAACAAAGGATCCATCTTTATCGAGTCGTCAAAGCAGGGCATCTCCTGCACCAAGGAAAGTGGCTCACCCGGGGCCAAATTCAGCAGAAATTTCCTCATTTGATGGGGTAACTCAACACAATGGATACCATTTCTTACTAAGGAGGGAGGATTTATCCATGTGGATATCGGTGGCCACCCACCTATTCCAGTGGCTCGAAAAACAATTTTCCACCTTGGCATTTTTTCGGTAGTTTTTCAGGTTCCAAACTTCTAGGGCCGTTTTGAGGCCCTAAACGATGTTTTTGGGGGATTTGGGGCCCATGTGAATATCAATGGCATTGACTTGATCTAGTCAAAAATCGTTCTTCTCAATTAGACCTTTCCAACAGGCTATCGTGCGCCTAAAACGAAGATCGTATGAAAAAGTTACGACCCCAGGAAGTTGATATACTAACTTACCCAAACAGGGCCCACATGACTTTTGGCGCTTCATCTCCTAGGGTTAGGTCTTGGGATGTCTAGGGTTTTTGACATTCCTGTTTATTGTAAAAATTCCTTGAGATCCTCATTGTAGTCATGTTCTTGCGAATGAGCACAATCGTCACATCTCTTCTTAGAGATAAGCCGCAACCATTCCAGCAAGCTTGCTTTCCGTTGCATTTTACAGTTTCAGCTTATTTCCTTATTGAATAGAAAACCAGTTTTATTGTATCTATGTTATTTTGTGTTAAGCATATTTTAATAATATGTATTCATTTCGTTCTTCTCATAAAATATGGATCAATTATATCAACAATTGATCCATCATTAATAACAAAATAGTGAAAATATTGTGACCAGATAATTTTTTGTTGATGAGATGGCTCCTTTGCCTATATTTTCACAATGTACAACTCCTTAACTTGCTAATATTGAGACTTCACCAGTACCTCCCAGCCAAAGCTAGGGGTACTCTTATTCCCCCTCCCCCTCGAGCCGCAAAGGGGACACACACAGGAAACCAGAAACTCAGTAGCACAAGCTTTCCCTCACAAGGAGAGGCTTCCATCTCTTGCTCAAGCTTGAGCCCAACTCTCCACAAGTAAATTTAGTCAAATAAAATTTTGACAGCATAATATTCATCCAACAATAGGGTCCCTTCTCTTTTCCTCTCCATTTCTTTTATAGGAAATTTTGCAATGACACTTGTCCTCTCATGCACAAATAATCAATTATTAATAATTTAATTAAGTACTGTTCACCCATTACACTTGTCACACTCTCCCCAAGTTGCACATGTTAATTCTCTTTTTATTTTAATTAATTAGACATTTTCCCTCACATTCCCCAATTTGTTCCTATTTTTCCTCATAGTTCTCTCTTAATTCTCCAATCTCTCATTTATTTTGTGTCCCCTAACTAAATTTCAGTTTGATTTTGATTATGAGTCTTCTTTTAGTTAGGATTAGTGGTTGATTGACTTAAGGTACGCACTCTATGTTGACCAACTATTCTCTTATGTTTTTATTTTCTTTTTAATTTAAAATCCCTTTTTAATATTTTCATGCACACATGTGCATCTACCCAACTTTTATTCTTATTCTCTTTTCTAATATTATTAAGTCTAACTTCTTTTATTCAAGTTTAAATGTTTTATTTAGTCAAACATCTTAGACTTAGACTCTTGTTAGTTTTCTAGTTTAATTTACTAATTAATTTTATGCTCTTTTCTAACTAGGTCTAAGCATTTTTATTTTTTATTTTCTAGGTCTTCTATATTTTATTGACTCACCAATTTGTTTATGCGATGTGCCATTCAAGACACACTTCCATGTTCCAAGGGTGCCACTCGCCTCTGACTAGTTTGGAAGTTTGTCCGACACTTAGAGTCAACACTTTGTTGGTTGACCTTATGAGAGACTAAGGGTTTTCTAAGAAATAAAGATTCTACCTTATTGCACACCCCTTAGAATTCTTTGTGACCGGTTGTCTCAATCTGCCCTCATGGCATCGTGGACCTCTCAGAATGAGGTAATCGTTAACCTTCATTTAGGTCACGGCGTGAGTGCTAGTAGGATGTGACAGAGACGTTGCCACCCCTCTCCCTCATTGTCTGGTTTTTGTGTATGACCCATTTACTCCATATGTGATTCGGATTAGCAAGCGTCACCATATCTGCATCCACTAATAAGGAAAATTTCAATAATCCATATACATAATATCCATTTTGAAATCGTCATATAATACATGTGTGTAAATCAAATACTCAAACCAAATACAAGTCCACTCCCTGACTCAATTCGGAGTCCAAGTAAGTTCATTGATTCCATCAACATCCTAAACCTGTCATGTATCCTACACACTAAGGAGAACTCGTCATAATACCTGTCAATATATACATCTAAAATTTAACATATAAATCATAATGACATCACAATATAACTCATAATCAAAGCATAATCATAATGTATCATAACCAGATCACTTGCTCTCAAGTGTCCTCAAAGAATAAGTCAGTATAAAATGTGATCAATGGAACTAGATGTTACACATCATCAATGTTGATAGATTCTACTGCATATTTCAATTTAAATTTTATATTAAAAAACAAAACCCAAACATAAATTCACTAAACTATATACAAGTGTTCATCTTGTATTATCTAGATTTATGTACATACCTATAGGTTCTTTGACTCCTGCTTCAATTTCAGTTTCAATGACTTCATCGACGTTATGAGGCAAATCTATTTCTATTTTTTGAAAAACATCAAATCCAAATTACAATCTATTATATTAAACAATAATTTAAATTTAAATTCTATACTTTTAATATAGACAATATGTACATGCATAACTAGCTGGACTTCTTCTTGATGAAAATCTCTATTTACATCATCATCGTTTATTTCTTCAATATTTTCACGTTCTCATTTCTTTCTCCAATAATGCGCTTTCCTTTGTTCGTTATGGCGATTTTCATCTTGAGTGCAATCAAATTTTCTCTTTCGCCCACTTTTGTTGCCCATGAGTATAGTTATCTGTAAAAATAAATTAAAAAATTCAACATTTTACAACACGAAACTAAATTTCAAACCTCAAATATTATAGCTCAATTCTTATTTTATTTTAAAGAAATGGATTTTATAATCATATTGTAAAAGATTTGGAAAAAAGTGCCCAATAAATGAAATTGTTTTTAAAAGAAACTTTGCATAAAAAAAATGATTTTAAAAAACTTTTGATGTTTGAAAAAAATAGTTTCAGAAAAACTTCATTGTCACAAAAATTATTCAAAAATAATATCAAGAATTTTATAAGAAATGTTTAAAAAAACTTACTCTAAAAAAAAAATCCCTTTGATATAATAAGAAACTTCTTATGAAAACCTTCACCTTGAAAATAATGTTCAAATAAGTCTTCACCTTGAAAAAATGTTCAACAAAGCCTTCAATATATAAATTGTTACTCCAATACAAACTTGAACTTCAAAAATATAATTTTTTTTTCCATTCAAAACATCAACAGCATTGTTCAAAACAACGAAAAAGATCCTCCAAGTAGCGAAAAAGATGATTCAAACTTTTTCTTACAAGCTCCACATATGCAAAAATATGAAATGAGCGAGTGAATTGTGTAAAAATGGTTCGGCTGAAAGCATATTTATATCATTTCGTGTCAACCAAAACCAAACGACGCGTCCCTTCATTTTTTCAAGGCCGATAGAATTCTCTCACCCACCTTTTGGCTAAAAACACTACTTTTCAGTTGAAAGGTGAGGAATCTGTTTATTTTTTATGGATTCCGTTAAAAAAATATATTTTGGCCGAAAAAAATATTTTTTGGCTGAAAGATTGTTTCGGTCAAAAACCTGCAAATGGAACTATTTGCAGGAACCTGAGAATTTCCTCGAACTTACTTGAACTTTGGAGGTTGCGGACTCCTACAAATACTCAGAATTTAGTTTCGAAATTGATACCCGCATTTGCAAAATTGAATCTACTTTCAATGGATATATTTTGTTTTCATTTTCATTATTTTTATCTAATTTTATTTAATTTTATAAAAAAATCACTGCATAATATTTTCAGGTGACATTATGATTCAGTGAAATGGAATATCCATATCTCTAAAAATACACAGTGAAAGATTATGGAAAATTAATATTCAAAATCCTTAAAATGTTCTCTTCAAAGGGGTATTTTTATATTTTACTTTTAAGTAAAAATTAATATAGAAACAAGGTGGGGAAAACATGTGTTTAAAATCTGCAACCTTTTCAGCTTGGTCAACTTCAAAAAATTCTAGAAATTATAATATTCATTCGTTAGATTCAAAACTATAGTCATAAAAAAATAGACTCTTTCTAGATTGTTGCAGTATATTTCGTTTGTCAAAAAAAAAAGTTTAATAATAGATACATTGTTGGGGGAAAACATAAATCGTTATCATTCCCTTCATTTTTAAGGAACACACTCTCAAACAATTACTAAATTGACAGATCAAATTTCAATAAAAAAAACTTGAAAAATAGTGAGTAGAAAGCTAACAAAATTCTTCACAAGTTTTGTTTTTACTGTAAAGTGAAATTATAAACAAAAAAAATACTTTGTTTACCGGAAGTTGAAGAACTTGTGAAAATATAATTTTTTTTCTCATAAAACAAGCAAAATGGACACCCATCTTCATGATTTTACCCATGAGTGATATTTCACCATACAAACCAAGAATAAAATTTATACCTGAAATACCACTTGTTTGATGGCTATAAATGGACAAGCTTGCTACT
>ML777498.1:992780-1007303 GCA_009831015.1 Picea engelmannii
GAGAAGGTAAAAAGTTGAAACCGATTCGATATGGTCCTTTCAAGATTGTCGACAAGATTGGTAACAATGCTTTTCGTTTAGATTTGCCTCCTTATATGCAGATGTATGCAGTTGTTAATGTTGAGAATTTGAAGTTGTATGAGATTCCATTGATTGATGATCAAGGAGAGCATGTTCAAATTCCTTCCATAGATGATTTTTCCCCAGAATATCTTACAGAACTGCAGGAAGACACCATCCTTGAGAGGAGAATACGAACTTCAAAACGAGGAAATGTGGAGTATCTGCGAGTTGGTCTTAAAGGGACGAATCCAAGCAAAGCCAAGTGGATTGAGGTTGGAAGGGTGAGGGAACTATACCCTCATATTCACATAGACTGAAAATAGTCTTTTGGAGGTCCAAAAGCTTCCCAATGGGGAGGTGTGATCAGGGGATCAAATTTTGCTCAAAAATCCAAAGTGCTCGGAATCGCTTCAAAACGGACGAAAGCGTAGGTCTCGTCGTTGTGAACCCAACGCAACTCGTTTCGTCTCAAACGGATGTCGGGAGCGAGAGATATTGCAATTTGTTCATCAAGTCAAATAGGCAAGAAAAATGATGATGACTGTACAGTCCGTACAGGCTGACGTGGTCGAGTCGTACGACCGTACATGTGGTGACATGGCAGATTCTGGTTGGCAGACGTGGTCGAATCAGGAAGTGACACGTGGCATTTTGTTGGTCAATGGTAAGGTGCCACGTGGCCCAATCATGGGCTGCCACGTGGCACCTCTTTATTGGTTTATGGGTTGTTATGTAAAATTATTGGAGTCCGTGGGGTTCGACCCCCAGACCTCCCCCACCGCATAGCGCCTTCGCATAGACCGTCCGACCAACAGACCACCGGATGTACCTTTTTATGTATATGTGTTTAATTGTATTTGAATTCAAACTATGTAATAAACGACAGGGGGGTCGGGCCGGGGCTTAGCCCCGACCCGCAGTCATATCGATATTACATGTGACCACATATGAATACACTGCACGGGAGTTGTAACGGGTATAGCCCCGACCTCCGTGGAATTGCATGGAACTTATACATATAAGCCCTGGTTCTATTGTGTGTTATATGACCGTTGGCTATACGGAAAGGTGCGCGGACGGTTTTCAAACGGTTTTGGTAGTTAGCCCTTTTTACAAATGCGCAAGGTCATATGACCTCCACGTGCCTGGTGCTAGGCGGTTAGGGGCTGGCGCGCCCATAACCGTCCTACAGTTTGCATCGTTGGTGCGGTTGCGCTCGGTGCTGGGTTTGCACGCTATTTATTGCGTGTGTGCCAGGTTCATTTCACAAGGGTGCGTTTTGTAGATGCAAAGACAACAAGCTTGAAGGGGGGACTTCCAGGAGGCCTAACTTCTTCGTTTTTCGACCGATTGAGGTGCCGAAAGAGCCCAGATAGGGGTTTTTGGACGCTCTGAAGCCATTGGAGCAGTCGGTTTGTCAGTTTGAGCATTGTAAGGCATGTTTTTTATCACTTTGAGCAATTAATAATAATGATCCATTGGAAGCTGGACCAGGAGATGTAGCCCAAGAGAGGGGTGAACTCCTTTATCAATTGCTGTGTTTTATGTGCTTATGTTCATTGATTATGCTACTGTCTATGTGTATTTGGCATAAGTAATCCCTTAATTTATGTGTTGCAAAACTGATCCATTTGCTTTAAACACATAACATTTACATTGCAATAATTTCAAGTTTTTCAAGTCTTCTTCATTTTTAGATCAAGGGCCAACACAACCTTCTTTTTCCAAGCAATCTTCTAACTTGTCAATGTATATGCCAAAAAGGGTAGGGGTTAAAACTTTTGTTATGGATAAGTTTCACAAACATACTTGGGAGAAAGAGCTAGGGAGAAAGAAGAAGTACTACATTGAAGAGTTTAACCCCACTCATAACCATCAGCAAAAGGCGTACATAGGGGCCAATATTTCTTGGAGATCTAAAATTCTTATTGCTCAATTAAGGACTAATTCTCATCAACTCCATTGTGAAACAGGGTGCTGGAAAAGGCCAAAAGAAATGTGGGAGGAAAGAGTATGTATTTTGTGCTCTTCCGGAAAAGTGGAAACAGAAAAACATTTCATTTTAGAATGTGAGGCCCTCAAAGACAGCGGGGAAAATTATGCAGGTATTCTGGCAGCTAGTTTTTTGGGATAATCTATTCAGCAAAGAGTTTGTCGAGAAGCTAGGAGCGGTTATTGTAAAACTTCACAAGAAAAAGGCCGAATACAAAAGCCAGATGGAAAACGAGCAACTCTTGGTGCCTAAAGGAAGATTAATCTACTTCAACTGGGATGGTGAAGTTGAGGGCTCTCCTCAGTTTATAAAAATATTATAATAGGCTTTCACCCTTTTTGTGATATGTTATTGTTGTGGGATGAGATTTCAATCTCCTTTTTTTTGGGTTATATGTCTTCATTTTTTAGTTCTTGGTTGGTACAACAACCATATTGATTATATGTTATCCCTGCCTTTTGGAAGTAGAGATAGAGAATTTGGAGAGTGAAAAAAGGTTGTTAGTCGTGAAAGAAATAGTTCCATGGATCACTCACCAATCGATGTAAAAAAAAAAAATTTAATATAATTTTGTATGATTTTTCTTCTAGAAAAAATCTAAAATGTTTTTTATATATATTATTGCCCCTTCCAACTTCACCTTTTTAAATTTGAGAGAAACATCTACTAGTTCTCAAAGTTCCCACGTTTCTAAAACTAATGCAACATAAGTTTTATGTATAACAATTATTTAAAAATTATATATAAATATTTATTTCATAATATATTTTTAATTTAAAATTAAAAATATTTTATTATATTTTAATGTTTAACTCTAACAATAATTAATATGATAATCGGGAATATTAGATCGTAAATATTCTGTCTCAAAGATCATAATGGCAAAAACCCTCGACCAGCGTTTCATGGCGACGCCGGCTAGGGTTAGGGCTCAACCCTAGCCGTGCGCGCAGACCGCCCTCGGCCCTCCTCGGCAACAAGGCTTGGCATGGTCGGCTCATCTAACTCCATTTTACACTCTTGTTCTCCTGTTTCAGCTGCAGAGATTACTCCTCGCGGCGCTTGTCTTTCTTGTTCAAGGAAGGCGGTGTTTTCCGGACGGTTGCGACCACCTCCCTTAGTGATGGCTCTGATCCGCCTCTATGGAAGCTTGTTCTTCTCCTCCATCCTCTGAAAATTTGGGTATGGCTTCTTTTAGATTTAGAGATATTGTGCAGATTTATTTTAACTGTTTAACTGTCTGTTGGTTCAGGAAGCTCCCGCTATCTCTAGTCCTCTTGGAAAAGATGTTGTCTCTAAGGTAGCCATGTACAGCTCAAAAGCACTGATATGCAGTTTCAATAGTCTTTGACTGCTGCCTAGTTGATCTTTACAAATGGATTTCAGAACTTCTATACGAATAGATTCCAAAACTTCTGGAAAACTGAGATCAAAGACGAAGCTTTTATTTCCCAGGGTTTTTTAACTTGATTTTTTTATCTTGTTCAAAAAAATTGATACTAAAATCCGATTCCTAATTAGTTTGCGTTAATCTCATTAGTGCTGAAACCTTTGACTCCTTCCTTCACTACATTGACAGATTCCTTGGCCTCGGCTCGTCTAAATATATCATGAAATTTAGCCCACGGTACATCACAGTACCTTTCTAACTGCCATTGCATATGAGTATAACGTTTTTTTAGCGTTTTTTGGCCTTTCCACAAACGAGAGTCCCACTTCTCCGTGGGGCCGGCTGCGTCCAAAGCAAGGGGCTCCTTATCGGTGGACGCCTCATGCCGTGATGGTAGCGGTTGATAGTAGCGACGTACATCTTGGTGGCCGCAGCAAAGAGGCCTGCACAACGGAATTAGTCCTATTCAGGCAGGCTCTACCAAACAAAAGAATGTTTCCATAGGCAAGGAGCTCCTTATCGCTGGCTCATGAAAGATCTGAGCTTAAAATGAGTTATATGACTATAATAATCAAACCCAAACAGACTCAGATCCTGTTTAGAAAAAATTCCCCAAAAAAACTTTACTCTTAAAAAAAAAAAAAAAAAACTCTGTTTTTAAATGTTCTGTTTTCAAATAAAATGATACAGCAAATCAAATGATTAAGTCTCTGTCACATAAAAACTACAACCAATCAGATGAGCTAATCTCTCTCATATAAAAAAAAATACAGAAAATAAAGGAGCTCCTCTCTCTTTACAAAATGCTACACCAAAATGATCATTGCATTATTTTTTTTAAAAACTAAGTCTTTAAATAATGCCCAACAGCACTGTTGAGGAGTTATGCAGCATAAAACGTGGCAGATTTGTTTTTACATCTGGAGTGCAACAACCTAGCCAGATGTCTTCGTAATGCCTAAAAACTAGACATCAACATTTATTTCAATCTCTCCCTTGATGTCAAGTTTTTTTATATCCAGCAGTCTAAGATTTTCTAATTTATCCTTTGGAAGGACCTTAGTAAAAATGTCTGCGATTGCTCGTGTTGTGAAATACATGATTCTTTGTCATGGAGATTGTGCTTTGATTGTCACAATATACTTTGATTGACTTATTGACTTTTATTCCCAAGTCTTCAAATAGTCTTTCCATCCAGATGGATTACTCTGCTTCAACTGTAGATAAAGCAATAATGGGTTGCTTTTTGCTGCTCCAAGAAACAAGATTTCCTCCAAAGAGAAAAGCATATCCAGAATTCTTCCGCCAATGAGACTCATGAGGTTGATGTATGAACCTAGCAACCAGACTCATTGCAAACATGATGTCTGGTCTAGTGGTTGTGAGATACATAAGACTTCCGATCAAAGATCTATAAAGAGTGGCATTACAAAGTGGAGTTTCATCTTCCTTCATCAATTTACTCCGAACAACTAAGGGAGTACTCACAAGTTTACAACTTTGCATGTTAAACCTCTTCAACAAGTCATCAACATATTTGGTTTGACCAATGGATATACATGCAGTTGTTTGTTTGATTTGCATACCCAAAAAATATTGCATTTCTCCTAAATCAGACATCTCAAATTCAGATTTCATTGCCTCTTTGAACTCCTTCACAAGTGAGGGAGAGGTGCTCATAAAAATTAAGTCATCTACATATAAGCAAACAATGATGAAATCTGATCCCACAACCCTTTTGTACATGTGAGCTTAAAAGGAGTTATATGACTATAATAATCAAACCCAAACATACTCAGATCCTGTCTAGAAAAAATTCCCCAATGAAACTTTACTCTGAAAAAAAAAAAATATGTTTTCAAATAAAATGCTACAGCAAGTTACAGAGACAACTCTCTCTTTATATCAGAAAAAAAACTTCATAAAATCACAGCAGAGTGCCTCTATACATAAAAGCTACAACAAATCAAATGAGCAAGTCTCTGTCACATAAAAACTACAACAAATCAAATGAGCTAATCTATGTCATATAAAAAACTACAGAAAATAAAGGAGCTCCTCTCTCTTTACAAAATGCTACACTAAAATGATCACTACATTATTTTTTACAAAAAAATAAGTCTTTAAATAATGCCCATCAACGTTGTTGAGGAGTTATGCAGTAGAAAACGTGACAGATTTGTTTTTACATATGGAGTGCAACACCCTAGCCAGATGTCCTCGTAATGCCTAAAAACTAGGCATCAACAATTATTTCAGCTCAAAATAGATACGTACACCTGGGTGGGTGGTCGCTCTGTACTACAATCATTCAATATTTAACAACACCTTCAATATAATAGCTCCTGTAAATATTGGGTGGTTGCATCTGGGTTGCCTGTACTACATTCATTAGCAATTGAAATAGTTCGTGCAGGTATCATACTAGGTGTTATCCTACCATAACATCTATCTAGCATAATATCTATATTATGCTAGATATGAGTTAGCAGAATGGTGTTATTGGATATATAGCTTGAGTGGATCTAATGGTTAAGAATATGTGTTTCATCCAATTGATTTTAGTAGTCAAATCCTTAAGCAAAATGATCCCTTATCCCACAAGCAAAGGATCCCTTATCCCACAAGCAAGGGGTCTCATACACCAATTTGTTGTCTAGGGTATGCATACCTCCCAAGACTTTATTAGTCAAATCCATGAGTGTATCCTACAAGCAAAGGGTCTCATACACCACAATTTGTTGTCTACCTTAACCTTAACCTTAAAATTAAATTATTATTATTATTGAGATTCTTTAAACTTTATACAATAAGATAAAATAGAAAACCTATAAAAATATTTTTATAATAAATTAAAATAGAAAACTTAGAAAAATATTTTTATATTGATTAAAATATATTATTTACTCAAAGTTAAGATGTAACAGGGAGGGAGTGGATTTAGAATCTGAAAATAGATTATGCCACGTACATCGTATTATTAATAACATAACAAATAAATAAATATAATTTTTTTTTTAAATTATTGAAATGCTTACAACCAATAACATAACAAATAAATAATTTTAGATATTTTTAAAAATTAATAAAATTTAATTCACAATAAAATTTAATTTTAGATATTTTAAAAATTAATAAAATTTAATTCACAATAAGATTCAATGCTTACAACCAATAATATAATAAATAAATATATTTTTTTCAAAAAATTAATGAAATGCTTACAATCACTAACCTAACCTAATGAATAAATAAATTTAGATATTTTTAAAAATTAATAAAATTTAATTTAGAAATTATAAAAACAATGTATAAATTTTTTATTGTTTTTTGGTGATTTTTTCTTTTTGATTTTGCTTAAAATCAAGTGAAAAATGGTTGGATTTGCAGATTTCAGTGGTTAAGTTTGTATAATAAAAGTGTATAAGGGGCTTTTCAACACGCTGCATCATTCTTATGCATTTAGAAATACAATTTAAACAATAGAAAATAGCTATTTTATCCAAATTTACATCAACTGATTCCAATTTTAAAAAACCTAAAAAATAAAAGGTTTTAACCAACACCGTCACCTTCTCCAAGGATTTTCACCCTCTGACAACCCATCTTCCTCCCTGACCTCCTCCAGAGCATTCATCATTCTTCTAGCCTATCTTCTCCTCTACAACCTGTGTAAGAAATTTAACTCTAAAATAAATAAATATACAAATATAAAAATAAATAAAAGTTATTAAACAACTATATATATAAAAAAACTGGACCAGCGATCATGCAATAGTTAAATTCAAATAAAAAACTGGACCAGTTCTCTCGATCATGCAATAGATAAATTGAAATAAAAAACTGGGCCAGTTCGAGCGATCCCTTACCGTTAACAGTGCCACTCCCGGCTACAATATTTGCATTACCTTCCTGAGCTGCGGCCGCTGTTCTTGATCTTCTCTCATATGCGATGCAAAACATAGAATTGGCAGAGTCCCACCAGAGTATGACAACATCGTTTTGCTTCAAACGCTTCGTTGCCACGTAGTTAGACCAACCAGTGGTGAAGACAAAGGAGTTGTTGCTTATCCATTTCTTGAACTTCAGTCGAATTCTTGCCCCTGAATTCCAGATGCCATCACCGTCCATATCAAGTACCGAAAGCTCGCATCCAGGGCCTTCATTAATTTGTTCTTCTTGCACTGGACTGAAGAATTTCTTAAGTGTGTGAGCAGAATCGTTTGGAATAATTAGCCGGCTGAGCCTTCTGTTTGTATCACTCAGAGTCAAAACTTTAAAAAAGCCTGTTCCCTGTAAGAGCATCAGTGTATGGGCTGCTTCCGCAACACTGTAATCCATCTGCAACAGGTTTCTAGCCACCTAAAAACAAAACTCGTCTTAACAGCTAAGACGAGAGGTTCAGTGGTTCACTAAACGAGGATTTAGAAACACCTACTGAACAAGGATGGATTTCTCAGCGGGAGCTAGCTCTAAGTATGTATGTATAGTTCTCCACTTTCAGCTTCTACCGATGGAAGTTGAGTTCCAGCAGCATTGCCTTAGGTTCACTCACCTCGGAAAAAAGCATTCCCATTCTGCTTCCGCTTCTGATCCCGCTATTAGTTAATCTCCAAAAAAGTTAAATTAAAATTTTGATCAAAGTTGGGAGTGGGAATGGCCGTGGGGGTGGGGTCGGGGTGACGGTGAGGGCGAGGAAGAGAAAACATTGATCTCCAAAAAATAAATTAAAATTTTGATTTGGGAGTGGGCGTCGGGGTGGGGTCGGGGTGACGGTGAAGGCGTGGAAGAGAAAACATTGATCTCCAAAAAAGTTAAATTAAAATTTTGATCTTCAAAACTTTTGTGGGGGGTCCGGGTCCGGGTCGGGGTCGGGGTGAGGGTGAGGGTGAGGAAGACAAAACTTTGTTCTCCAAAAAAGTTAAATTAAAATTTTGATATCCAAAACTTTTGTTGGGGGTGCAGGTGGGGAAGACAAAACTTTGATGTTAAATTAAAATTTTGATCTCCAAAACTTTTGTTGGGGGGTGGGGTCGGGGTGAGGGTGAGGAAGACAAAACTTTGTTCTCCAAAAAAGTT
Source organism: Picea engelmannii (assembly GCA_009831015.1). NCBI lineage: Eukaryota > Viridiplantae > Streptophyta > Pinopsida > Pinales > Pinaceae > Picea > Picea engelmannii. The sequence continues at coordinate 1,001,306 of ML777498.1, forward strand.
AAATTAAAATTTTGATCTCCAAAACTTTTGTTTGGGGGGGGCGGGATGAGGGTGACGAAGACAAAACTTTGATCTCCAAAAAAGTTAAATTAAAATTTTGATCTCCAAAACTTTTTGGTTGGAGATCAAAATTTTGCAAAACTAGTATCTCCAAAACTCTAAAGTTTCGATGGGTTTAACCAGTCGTGTACGATCAAAAGACGGCTGGATTTTCCATTGATAGTGAAGGCTGGGTTTGCCAGTGACAGACAGGGCCTATGAACAGACGCTGTAACAGTTCGAGCGATCCCCTTACCGTTTTTTATTAATTTTTAAAAATATCTAAATTTTGTAAGCATTTCATTAATTTTTTGAAAAAAATTTATTTATTTATTTATTATATTATTGGTTGTAAGCATTGAATCTTATTGTGAATTAAATTTTATTAATATTTAAAAATATTTAAAATTATTTGTTTGTTATGTTATTGGTTGTAAGCATTTCATTAATTTTTTTTTAAAATTATATTAATTTATTTGTTATGTTATTAATAATATGATATCCTCAATAATAATAATAATAATAATTTAATTTTAAGGTTAAGGTTAAGGTAGACAACAAATTGTGGTGTATGAGACCCTTTGCTTGTAGGATACGGATTTGACTAATAAAGTCTTGGGAGGGATACATATCCTAGACAATAAATTGGTGTATGAGACCCCTTGCTTGTGAGATAAGGGATCCTTTCACTCAAGGAATTGACTAATAAAGTCTTGGGAGCTATGCATACCCTAGACAACAAATTGGTGTATGAGACCCCTTGCTTGTGGGATAAGGGATCCTTTCGCGATTTGACTAATAAAATCTTGGGAGGTATACATACCTCTAGACAACAAATTGGTGTATGAGACCCCTTGCTTGTGGGATAAGGGATCATTTCGCTTAAGGATTTGACTAATAAAATCAACAAATTGGTGTATGAGATCCCTTGCTTTTGGGATATGGGATCCCAAAAGTATTTGACTAAAGTATCCTTTGGCTAAAGTATTTGACTAATAAAGTCTTGGGAGGTATACATACCCTACCCCTCTAGAATTGAACTTGTAACCTCTTTGGATGAAACACATATTCTTAACCATTAGATCCACTCAAGCTATATATCCAATAACACCATTCTGCTAACTCATATCTAGCATAATATCTATATAACTCATATCCAACATGATATCTATATCTAACTGAGTAGGAGGATGATGATAGCCAGTATAGTCCTTTCCGTTATGTGAGTGTCAATATCAATCCTACAATCCTTATTCTTGTAGACTGGTTTCAGCCTGCGTCTTCCAACGACAAGTCAGCATTGATACCTCACTTCGTGCACCAACACAAGCAGCACGAGACCTCCTTGTGGTAGGATAACACCTAGTATGATACCTGCACGGACTATTTCAATTGCTAATGAATGTAGTACAGGCAACCCAGATGCAACCACCCAATATTTACAGGAGCTATTATACTGAAGGTGTTGTTAAATATTGAATGTCTGTAGTACAGAGCGACCACCCACCCAGGTGTACGTATCTATTCTGAGCTAAAATAACTGTTGATGCCTAGTTTTTAGGCATTATGAGGACATCTGGCTAGGTTGTTGCACTCCAGATATAAAAACAAATCTACCACGTTTTCTGCTGCATAACTCCTCAACAACACTGATGGGCATTATTTAAAGACTTATTTTTTTGTAAAAAATAATGTAGTGATCATTTTGGTGTAGCATTTTGTAAGGAGAGAGGAGCTCCTTTATTTTCTATAGTTTTTTATATGACATAGATTAGCTCATTTGATTTGTTGTAGTTTTTATGTGACAGAGACTTGCTCATTTGATTTGTTGTAGCTTTTATGTATAGAGGCATTCTGCTGTGATTTTATGAAGTTTTTTGTCTGATATAAAGAGAGAGTTGTCTCTGTAACTTGGTGTAGCATTTTATTTGAAAACAAAGCATTTAAAAACAAATTTTTTTTCAGAGTAAAGTTTCATTGGGGAATTTCTTCTAGACAGGATCTGACTCTGTTTGGGTTTGATTATTATAGTCATATAACTCATTTTAATCTCACATGTACAAAAGGGTCGTGGGATCAGATTTCATCATTGTTTGCTTATATGTAGATGACTTAATTTTTATGAGCACCTCTCCCTCACTTGTGAAGGAGTTCAAAGAGGCAATGAAATCTGAATTTGAGATGTCTGATTTAGGAGAAATGCAATATTTTTTGGGTACGCAAATCGAACAAACAACTGCATGTATATCCATTGGTCAAACCAAATATGTTGATGACTTGTTGAAGAGGTTTAACATGCAAAGTTGTAAACTTGTGAGTACTCCCTTAGTTGTTGGGAGTAAATTGATGAAGGAAGATGAAACTCCACTCTTTATAGATTTTTGATCGGGAGTCTTATGTATCTCACAGCCACTAGACCAGACATCATGTTTGCAGTGAGTTTGGTTGCTAGGTTCATGCATCAACCTCATGAGTCTCATTGGCGGGCAACCAAAAGAATTCTCATATATGTAAGTAGTACAAAATTATTTGTATTGCTTTATAATGCTACTAATGATTCCAATGTTGTAGCATACACAGACGCAGATTGGGCAGGTTGCTTGGATGATCGAAAGAGCACTTCTGTGTAGAGTCCTAACTCTATTAAATAGCTATTTCCAGAGTACATGGCATAATCTATTTCCAAACTCTAAATCCACTCCCTCTCGGTTACATCTCAACTTTGAGTAAATAATATATTTTAATCAATATAAAAATATTTTTATAAGTTTTTTATTTTAATTTATTATAAAAATATTTTTATAGGTTTTCTATTTTATCTTATTGTATAAAGTTTAAAGGATCTCAATAATAATAATAATTTAATTTTAAGGTTAAGGTTAAGGTAGACAACAAATTGTGGTGTATGAGACCCTTTGCTTGTAGGATACGGATTTGACTAATAAAGTCTTGGGAGGGATACATACCCTAGACAATAAATTGATGTATGAGACCCCTTGCTTGTGAGATAAGGGATCCTTTCACTCAAGGAATTGACTAATAAAGTCTTGGGAGCTATGCATACCCTAGACAACAAATTGGTGTATGAGACCCCTTGCTTGTGGGATAAGGGATCCTTTCGCGATTTGACTAATAAAATCTTGGGAGGTATACATACCTCTAGACAACAAATTGGTGTATGAGACCCCTTGCTTATGGGATAAGGGATCATTTCGCTTCAAGATTTGACTAATAAAATCAACAAATTGGTGTATGAGATCCCTTGCTTTTGGGATATGGGATCCCAAAAGTATTTGACCAAAGTATCCTTTGTCTAAAGTATTTGACTAATAAAGTCTTGGGAGGTATACATACCCTACCCCTCTAGAATTGAACTTGTAACCTCTTTGGATGAAACACATATTCTTAACCATTAGATCCACTCAAGTTATATATCCAATAACACCATTATGCTAACTCATATCTAGCATAATATCTATATAACTCATATCCAACATGATATCTATATCTAACTGAGTAGGAGGATGATGATGGCCAGTATAGTCCTTTCCATTCTGTCAGTGTCAATATCAATCCTACAATCCTTATTCTTGTAGACTGGTTTCAGCCTGTGTCTTCCAACGACAAGTCAACATTGATACCTCACTTCGTGCACCAACACAAGCAGCATGAGACCTCCTTGCGGTAGGATAACACCTAGTATGATACCTGCACAAACTATTTCAATTGCTAATGAATGTAGTACAGGCAACCCAGATGCAGCCACCCAATATTTACAAGAGCTATTATACTAAAGGTGTTGTTAAATATTGAATGACTGTAGTACAGAGCGACCACCCACCTAGGTGTACGTATCTATTCCGAGCTGAAATAACTGTTGATGTCTAGTTTTTAGGCATTATGAGGACATCTGGCTAGGTTGTTGCACTCCAGATGTAAAAACAAATCTACCACATTTTCTACTGCATAACTCCTCAACAACGCTGATGGGCATTATTTAAAGACTTATTTTTTTGTAAAAAATAATGTAGTGATCATTTTGGTGTAGCATTTTGTAAAGAGAGAGGAGCTCCTTTATTTTCTGTAGTTTTTAATATGACATAGATTAGCTCATTTGATTTGTTGTAGTTTTTATGTGACAAAGACTTGCTCATTTGATTTGTTGTAGCTTTTATGTATAGAGGCATTCTGCTGTGATTTTATGAAGTTTTTTTTTCTGATATAAAGAGAAAGTTGTCTTTGTAACTTGGTGTAGCATTTTATTTGAAAACAAAGCATTTAAAAACAGATTTTTTTTCAGAGTAAAGTTTCAGTGGGGAATTTCTTCTAGACAGGATCTGAGTCTATTTGGGTTTGATTATTATAGTCATATAACTCCTTTTAAGCTCACATGTACAAAAGGGTCGTGGGATCAGATTTCATCATTGTTTGCTTATGTGTAGATGACTTAATTTTTATGAGCACCTCTCCCTCACTTGTGAAGGAGTTCAAAGAGGCAATGAAATCTGAATTTGAGATGTCTGATTTAGGAGAAATGCAATATTTTTTGGGTATGCAAATCAAACAAACAACTGCATGCATATCCATTGGTCAAACCAAATATGTTGATGACTTGTTGAAGAGGTTTAACATGCAAAGTTGTAAACTTGTGAGTACTCCCTTAGTTGTTGGGAGTAAATTGATGAAGGAAGATGAAACTCCACTTTGTAATGCCACTCTTTATAGATCTTTGATTGGGAGTCTTATGTATTTCACAGCCACTAGACCAGACATCATGTTTGCAGTGAGTCTGATTTCTAGGTTCATGCATCAACCTCATGAGTCTCATTGGCAGGCAACCAAAAGAATTCTCAGATATGTAAGTAGTACAAAATCTTTTGGATTTCTTTATAATGCTACTAATGATTCCAATGTTGTAGCATACACAGACACTGATTGGGTAGGTTTCTTGGATGATCAAAAGAGAACTTCTGTGTAGAGTCCTAACTCTATTAAATCCAAAAAATTTCATACAATTAAACATATAATTCCTTTCTCATTGCATACGTAATTCATTGACCATCGAATAAACATAAATATTCAACAAAAATTAAAATTTTATCCATAGCATAAGAATTACTTAACATAATAAATAAATTACCTCTTCCTGATGCTAATTCCCCCGTTGATCTGGTTGTCCGTTGTTGAAGTTGAAACTGTGTCAAACATTGCCCAAAAACCGAGTTTTCCTCCCTGCTAGCTAGGAGCAGCCTGGCCAACTCCCTAGCTCCAGGATACCGTAAGGATATCCTGGCCCCCGTGCCCAAAACCCCCAGCAAACTGGTGCCCCCTGCTTCTGATTCACCCAAAATCCACCAAAATCAAACTCCTCCTCCAAAATGCTTCCTCCCCCTCCCAAAAGAAGAATCCATACCCGTAAGACTCTTCCCCATCATATCCCCCTTCATCGACTCCCCTCCCTTCATTAATTTCCTTATCCCTTTATTTATTATCGTATCCCTATATTCAATATCTTGTCCCCATATTTAATGTTTCATCCCCCCCTCTGTATGCGTAAATCTTTAATACATTAAATTATTAACCCCCCTTAATTATTTACCCAATTAATTAATGAGTCAATTAATAATTAATTAATCATTGATAGATATGGACAAATAATTAATAATAATTAATTAGTTAATTATTATTTAAGAAATAATTATTGTTTAACTAACATATTAGGACAGTCAGATTATCAAATTAATTATAATTAATCATCCCTATGCATATATTTAACCAGGGTTGTTACATGCACCCACCCTTCAGGAAACTTCGTCCTGAAGTTAAGGTATCTTATGGTACAAGGAAAAGAAACATGGTTCACACATTCATAACAATTAACCGACACTATCAGTAAGTAAGTCAAGAAAACTCATACATACTAGTGTATATGTACAAGAAATGCATGTGTAGCTAGTAC
>ML777498.1:1023004-1051978 GCA_009831015.1 Picea engelmannii
GTGTCAGGAGATCCTCATCTCACAGACTTGGGTATTGGAGGATCGAAAAGGAAACCCTTTAGCTTCACGAGTGGCAAGGTGGCGAGGAGGCTATGAGCCGTCCATCTGAAAGGGCAGGTGTCAAGGATCGAGACATCTCGCTAAATCGGGACTCGTAGGGTGGAAGCTCAAGAATTGGGAGTTCAAAGTCGCGAGACGCGAGGATGCGAGGAGATGAAGGAGCGAGTGGATCGTAGCTGTCCATCTGAAGGGGACAGGTGTCAAGAGATCAAGAGATCTCACAACTTGGGGTTTCGCAAGGTGAACGCCCTAGTGGTTAGTGTTGAAAGTCGTGAGGTCGCGAGACGCGAGGTCATGGTAGAGGATCGTGTGGGCCACAGTTGAAGTCAGTGGAAGACAGGTGGCAGAGATCGGGGATCTCGTGGACTCAGCACTCGGAAGTTGGAAACGCAAGAAATAACATTTAAAAGTCGCGAGGCGCGAGGTTGCGAGGGTACGGAAGGCGAGAGTACGTGTCTCGGCACCTCGGCACTCATAAGTTGGAACTACAAGAATTTGTGCCCAAGAGTCGCGAGGCGGGAGGTTGCGAGGGTACGGAAGGCGAGGGTACGGAATCTCGGCACCTTGGCACTCGTAAGCTGGAGTTGCAAAGAATTGCATTCGAAATTCACGAGGTGCGAGGACGTGAGGTGACGAAGCAACAAGTAGGTTGCGAATCATCCATCTGGAGAGGACAGGTGTTAGAGATCGGGGATCTCGGAAACTCGGAACTTGTGGATTGAGAGCCCAAGGTTTGGGTGCAAAGGGTCACGAGGATACGAGCCGCGAGTAAAAGATAGCCGTTGGATCAGAGACGTGGGAAGACCATTGGATTCGCATGTGGGGTCGTGCATCGAGTCTCGACACCTTGGGTATCAGAAGTTGGAGAACCGAAAACTTGGTACTACGAGGAGCGAGGTCGCGAGTAGCGAAATCCCTCGAGGAAAAGTCAGCGATTTGACTGACATTTCGGGTCTATGGGATCCGAGAACCTAAAATTCAACCTTTGAACTCACGAGGCGCGAGGTCATGTGTTTCGATCCTCCGATAAGCAGGAGAAGGGAGGATCGCGCGGGAAAAGTTCTGTGGGTGCAGAAAAGTCCCGATACGGGATTTGAAGAGCGTTTCAGCTCTTCGGGCCGAAGGAAGAGAGGATCCTGGTGAGAGAAGGTGTGGCCTGGGAGGCACGTTTGGGTTAGGTGGTATCAGAGCTGATATTTTTGTCTGTATATTTCAGGCGAAAGGTGAGAAGAAGAGAAGGAGCACTCGGAATCACAGCAGGTGATATCGGAGTGAGAAAATCTCTCTGTTTTCTGTAGTAGAGCAGAAAATTTTTCACCATGCCGCCGAGGCATGAAAGACAATCACCCAACCCAGAAGGTAGGGGAAATCGGAGAGGGAGAGGAAGACAAGCTCAGAATCCAGAAATGGAAAGACAGATACCTGATCTTAGAGTGAGATTAGAAGAAATGGAAGCGGCGCAGAGACGCACAACGAGTGTAGGGGATCACAGTGATTCCGAAGGCGAAGTTGAAGTTAAACAACAGGAAGAAGTTGCAGCAGAAGATGTAGAAAATGATCGATTGATTAAAGCTATCACCCGAATGAGTTCAAAGACAAAAATGGACATCTCGACTTATGAAGGAAATCTGGATGCAGAAGAGTTGCTAGATTGGATTAGAGCTCTTGACACCTAATTTGATTATGAGGATATCAAATAGGATAAAAAGGTCAGACATGCTATCACCAAATTGAAGGGACATGTAGCATTATGGTGGGACGAGCTTCAAGTAGAGAGGCGTTCCAAAGGTAAACAAAAGATCAAAAACTGGGATCGAATGATTGCGAAGATGAAGGCAAAATTCATCCCAAGGGATTACCACATCACAATGTTCAGGAAGATGCAAAACCTGAGACAGAAGTTAATGTCAGTAAAGGAGTTTACTGAGGAGTTCTACAAGCTCAATATCAGAGCAGGTCATCGGGAGAGTGATGATGAAAAAGTGGCCAGGTATATGAATGGCTTAAGATACGATATCCAGGACAAAATGAGTATGACAACTGTCCGAACGGTGGAGGATGCATATCAGATAGCGCTGAAAGCTGAAGAAAAGCTAAGTCGTAAGACAACACCATGAGGCAAAGGTAAGAGCCAACCAAATGGTAAGTTCGTTGCCCAAGACAGATCCCAGAAATCAAAGGATGACTGGAAAAAGCCTCAAGCTAAAACAAAAAGAGGTGGAAGTTCACAGCGAGGTCAGCACGCCGAACAACGGAGACAACAGACAGAACAAGGTGGAGGATACGTTGATGGTAATACTTTTCCTCATACCAAAGGTAGAGGAAGAGGCAGAGGTGGAGTTATCACATGCTACACATGTGGAAAGGATGGACACAAGGAAGCTGATTGTCTGGAACGAAAGAAAGGAGGAGAAGGAGAAGCTCACATCACCCAAGCACAGAGGCGAAATGCTGAGGAGGAAGATGCAGAAGACGGAAGGTCGCTGATGATGCACAAAGTTCTCTTAACACCTGAGAAGGAGGTGGAGCACACGGTTCAAAGAAACAGGCTTTTCAGAACCACATGAAAAACCAAAGACAGGAAGTGAAAAGTTATCGTGGATAGTGGAAGCACAGACAATCTCATTTCAATTGAGATGGTGGAAAAGTTGGAATTGGAAAAAACTGATCACCTAAGGCCATACAAGGTTTCATGGCTGCAGAAGGGACATCAGGTAAATGTTACTAAACAGTGCTTAGTTGACATAAAGATAGGAGGATACAATGATAGGATTTTGTGTGATGTTATTCCTATGGATGTATGTCATTTATTACTAGGAAGGCCATGGCAATATGACAGAAACGTAATTCATGATGGGAAGATGAATACGTACACTTTGGAAAAGAATGGAAAGGCACATACGCTACTTCCGATTAAAGATGCAGAAGTAAAACCAGAACAGAGAAATGCTATACTTCTCATGAGTGGGAAGGAACTTCTGGAGGAAGTGAAGAAGAAGGAAGATCCACAATTCTTTGTGGTCAGAAAACCTAGTGTTGTTTTGACCCACACAAGAGTGGATGACTTGCCGAAAGCAATTCAGGAACTGCTGGAGGAGTTCGCTGATATTGTGGTAGACGAATTACCTCATTCGTTGCCACCAGTGAGGAGTGTGAGTCATCACATAGACCTCATACCAGGGGCGAGTTTGCCAAACAAAGATGCATACAGGTTGACGCCACAGGAGAATGAGGAAGTCAAAAATCAGGTGCATGATGTATTGGATAAAGGACTGATGAGAGAAAGTCTGAGTCCGTGTGCCTTCCCAACGGTACTAAGTCCAAAGAAGGATGGAGGATGGAGGATGTGTACAGACTCCAGAGCCATAAATAAGATAACCATCAGGTACAGGTTTCCACTACCGAGAATGGATGATCTGATGGATTGCCTAAGTGGGGAAAATTATTTTTCAAAGATTGATCTGAAGAGCGGATATCACCAGATTCGCATTAGGGAAGGTGATGAATGGAAAACAACCTTCAAAACCAACGAAGGACTGTATGAGTGGCTAGTCATGCCGTTTGGATTGACAAATGCACCGAGCACATTTATGAGGTTGATGAATGAAATCCTGAAGGAATTCATCGGAAAATTCGTCGTCGTATATCTGGATGATATACTGATTTTTAGCAAGACCAAGGATGAACATTTAAAACATTTGGCCATTGTGATGAGGAAACTATAGCAGGAGAAGCTGTTGATCAATATGAAAAAATCCTCATTTATGAAGACAGAGCTCATTTACTTGGGTTTTGTTATATCGACAAATGAGTTGAGGATGGACCCGGATAAGGTAGAAGTGATAAACAATTGGCCATCACCAAGAAATATTTTCGAGGTGAGAAGTTTCCATGGTTTGGCTAGTTTCTATTGGAAATTCATCAATAATTTCAGTGGAATTAGCGTAGCAATGATGGACACAATCAAGAAAAGACATAAATCTTTTCATTGGACTGAAGAGGCAGAGAAGAGCTTCAATCTTTTGAAGCAGAAGATCACAGAACAACCGATTTTGGTACTGCCGGATTTCATGAAGACATTTCAAGTGAAATGTGATGCGAGTGGCTTTGCCATAGGAGTGGTCATAAGTCAGGAGGACAGACCAATTGCATATTTCAGCGAGAAGCTGGATGAAGCAAAGCTGAAATACTCCACGTATGATAAGGAATTTTATGCTATCATACATGCACTGAAGAAGTGGAGGCATTATTTGATTCCAAAGGAATTTGTTCTGTATAGTGATAATCATGCTTTACAGTTTGTGAGTCAATAGGATAAGTTGAATCATAAACATGAAAAATGGGTAGAATACATGCAGAACTTTACATTTGTAATTAAACACATTTCAGGGACTGCTAACAAAGTGGTTGATGCTTTGAGCAGGAAATGTTTGTTGCTGCAGGAGTTCAAAGTCAAAACATTGGGTTTTGAAAACCTTAAGGACATGTATGCAGGTGATGCAGATTTTGCAGAGGCATATGAAGCAGCTGAGAACCCAGTTCTCAGGGATAGAAGCCCGTGGATAGACTACATGATCCAGGAGGGATTGTTGTTCAAGGGAAATCAATTGTGTATTCCAATTTTCTCCATGAGGGAGAACTTGTTGAAAGAGAAGCACAGTGGTGGATTAGCAGGACATTTTGGCCATGACAAAACATTCGCAAAGCTGAGTGAATCATACTTTTGGCTAAGCATGCGAGAAGAGGTCAAGAAGTTTGTTGACAAATGTCGAATTTGTTAGCATTCGAAGGGAAGGAAGCGGAATACAGGTTTTTATCAGCCATTGCCCATACCAGAGAGACCATGGGAGGTAATAAGCATGGATTTTGTGTTGGGTTTACCGAGGACACAAAGGGGTGTTGATTCCATCTTTGTGGTGGTGGACAGGTTTTCTAAGATGGCACATTTTATCCCATGCCAGAAGACCAGCGATGCGACACACATCGCAAACTTGTTTTTCAAGGAGATTGTTAGACTTCATGGTTTACCTAGAAGCATAGTCTCGGACAGGGATACGAAATTCATTGGACATTTCTGGAGGACACTCTGGAAGAAGATGGGAACTAACTTGATGTTTAGTTCAGCCTATCACCCTCATATGGATGGACAAACAGAGGTAGTGAATAGAAGTCTGGGATATTTATTAAGAAGCTTGGTGACAGAGCACCACAGCAGTTGGGACAATGTGTTGCCACAGGCAGAGTTCGCGTACAACGACTCAGTGAACAGGAGCACAGGAAAAATCCCGTTTGAGATTGTATATGGCAGGCAGCCAAGAGGAGTATCTGAACTGAGAGACTCAGAGCAGATAATAACCAAGAGTGAAAACACTGAAGAATTCGCAGAGGTGATGGAGGAACTTCACAGCAGGGTGAAGCAGCGATTGCTCGAATCAAACCAGGCATATAAGCGCAGAGAAGATCAGCATCAGAGCCAACTTCAGTTCGAAGTTGGTGATTTAGTTCTGGCACATTTGAGGAAAGAAAGGTTCCCAAGGGGAACATACAACAAGCTGAAGATGAAGAAAATTGGGCCATGCAGAGTCCTAAAGAAATTAGGAGAAAATGCTTATGAGATTGAGTTTCCAGATGAGATCGGAATATCTCCGACATTCAATGTCTCAGACTTATATCCATATAAGGCTGAGGAAGTAGAAGCTGGAAGTGATGAACAACCAGATATCCAGTGGCAGAAGAAGATGCCGATTGCAGAAAAGCCACAGATGGAGCACATACTTGACAAGAGAGTAAGTAAAAAGACCAAAAGAAAGGAATACTATGAGTATCTGGTCAAATGGAAGAATCACCCAGTGGAAGATGCCAGCTGGGAAAGTGAAGCAGAAATTCAAAAGCATGGACAGACCGTGCAGGAGATCATGGATAGGAGCCCATGAAATTTTTCAATCCAGAGAGTATGATGCAGGAGCATCCAACTCATCAAGCGAGCCAGCGCATTCAAGCAAAGATCAAGCTGGATTTTACAAACCCAAAAGTTTTAAAGCACTTTGGGAATTGTAGCGCAAGCCTTTAATGAAACCATTTTATGGAGGCGCATTGTGCATTGTATTGGACCTTGAACCTTAAGCTCTCGTCCTTTAGTAGATGAGGCATTTACTAGATTTAATGCATGTAGATAGAATGTTTAATTCTAGATTTGATAGTTTAGAGTTCGAGAGGGAAAACGGATATAGACACCCTCATTGTATCTTTGTAACAGTATTATCGAGAGCAAGAAGAGAAGAGTAGGCAGAGAATTGTGTGAAGAACATCCATGTACAAATATTGAATTAATAGAAGAAAGCTTCGATTCAAATCCATGGTTATGTGTCTATTCTCTGTGTAGTGATATTCTGCTCATGAATGTTTGCTTTCTTATGATGCATTTGCTTTGTATATGCTTTGCATATGATTTCATGTTTTTAACTGAAGTCTTAAAGGGAGAGAGAGTGAGGTTCATTTGTTTCTCTATCTGAGCCAGGAGATTCCTGCATAGAGTGCAGTTGAATTCATCCGCATAGAGTGCGTTGATGAAGGCTCAGTAGTTTAACCTTTGTTCTCGCTCACCCAGGAGCGGATTTGGGTTGTTGAAGCCGTGCAAGGAGTGCGCAGGCAGAGAAGGAAGTCTCAGTCGAAATCTACGCAAAGAAGTTCTAAGACTGCTACTGCAGGGGTACACAGAGTCAAAGGATCTCTACACTTAGAAGTGTTCGAGAACTGCCACAAGAAGTGCGTGCAAAGAACCTTGTTGAGGTTGAAGAATTTTAACAAAGCTCAGGAAGGATAAGCCCTTGAGTCGCTGAGGATCAGCGTAGGTAAGCATGGTTTGAAATCGAGGAGAAGCGTCGCAGGTTGGCGAAGCAGTGAAGGAATCTTGTGATGAGATCCTTTCTTTCATTTCGTGGATTATCCAAGAAGGAAGGGACGATCGAAATCTTCTCGGAGGTTTCATGAAGTTTTGAGGATCGTCAGATCTTGCAGAGGTGCAAGGAGGTTATGGCACGAGGGTCCGAGGAATTTGGAGCTCAGGAGAGGCAGGGCCGTTGATTCCGAGTCACGAGAGCCGTAAGATCTACACGTGGTCTCGTGTATCGGGGACTCAGGAGTCGAAGCCCCAAATGTTGTAAAGCCAGAGTAGCAAGATCACGAGACGCGAGGAGATCAGAGTCGTTCATTGTGGAGGACGCGTGTCAGGAGATCCTCATCTCGCAGACTCGGGTATTGGAGGATCGAAAAGGAAACCCTTTAGCTTCATGAGTGGCGAGGTGGTGAGGAGGCTCTGAGCCGTCCATATGAAAGGGCAGGTGTCAAGGATCGAGACATCTCACTAACTTGGGACTCATAGGGTGGAAGCTCAAGAATTGGGAGTTCAAAGTCGCGAGACACGAGGACGCGAGGCGACGAAGGAGCGAGTGGATCGTAGCCATCCATCTGAAGGGGACAGGTGTCAAGAGATCAAGAGATCTCGCAACTCGGGGTTTCGCAAGGTGAACGCCCCAGTGGTTAGTGTTGAAAGTCGTGAGGTCGCGAGACACGAGGTCATGGCAGAGGATCGTGTGGGCCACAGTTGAAGTCAGTGGAAGACAGGTGGCAGAGATCGAAGATGTCATGGACTCGGCACTCGAAAGTTGGAAATGCAAGAAATAGCATTTAAAAGTCGCGAGGCACGAGGTTGCAAGGGTATGGAAGGTGAGAGTACGTGTCTCGACACCTCGACACTCATAAGTTGGAACTACAAGAATTTGTGCCCAAGAGTCACGAGGTGCGAGGTTGCGAGGGTACGAAAGGCGAGGGTACGGAATCTCGGCACCTCGGCACTCGTAAGTTGGAGTTGCAAAGAATTGCATTCAAAAGTCACGAGGCACAAGGACGCAAGGTGACAAAGCAACGAGTAGGTTGCGAACCGTCCATCTGGAGAGGACAGGTGTCAAAGATCGGGGATCTTAGAAACTCGTAACTCGTGGATTGAGAGCCCAAGGTTTGGGTGCAAAGGGTCGTGAGGACGTGAGCCACGAGTAAAAGATAGCCATTGGATCAGAGACACGGGAATACCATTGGATTCACGTGTGGGGTCGTGCATCGAGTCTCGGCACCTCGGGTATCGGAGGTTGGAGAACCGAAAACTTGGTACTACGAGGAGCGAGGTTGCGAGTAGCGAAATCCCTCGAGGAAAAGTCAGCGAGTTGACTGACATTTCGGGTCTCGGGGATCTGAGAACCTAAAAATTCAACATTTGAACTCGCGAGGTGCGAGGTCGCGAGTTCCGATCCTCCGATAAGCAGGAGAAGGGAGGATCACGTGGGAAAAGTTCTGTGGGTGCAGAAAAGTCCCGATACGGGATTTGAAGAGCATTTCAGCTCTTCGGGCCGAAGGAAGAGAGAATCCTGGTGAGAGCAGGCGTGGCCTGGGAGGCGTGTTTGCATCAGATTGCTAATCCATGACAAACTCTCATGATGACAGAAGAAGTGTCACTTGGATATGTTCTAGTTTGACCCTTTCCACGATGTCATGAGCTAGGAGGAAACAAAAGAGTTGAATCCAACCATGATATATTGTAATGATCAAGAGCTATATGAAGCCTTCAAAGAAAACCAGTGTTCCATAAAGACTGAATTACATTGAGATCAAGCATTACATTCTCCATGATGTGGTCCAAAAAAGAGAAGTGGTTCTCCAATATATCCCCACAGATGAGTAGATAGAAGATATTTTGGTAAAGCCTCTGTCCAAGATGAAAAAGTTTGCATACTCAAGAAACAAGATGGATCTCGTGGAGACGACTTCCTTATTGAAAAGGGAAGAGATGACTCCCAGGTTGGGAGGGAGAACTGATGTGTTATTAATTTATGGAAAATCATTTTTCAGTTCGAAAAATGGTCCAGGATGAGTCGTTCCTTTCCAGTTTGGAAAGTGGTTTGAGATTTCTAACAGATATGCATTTTCCAGTTCGGAAAATGGTCCAGATCAGATGGTCATTTTCATAATGAAAATGGTTTGATATATTTTTTATGTACCATAGACAATGATTCCCCTTGTGGCTAGTGTGGGGGAATGGTATAGGATAGTCTTTTTTCTTAGAAGTCACTCTCAGTAGTGGTCAAGTAGAATGGTCTGCCTCACCGGGCAATCATTCTTTCGAAGTTCACGGTTGTGAGCAGTTTTGAAGAATGGTCTATTTTGGAGGCTGGTGCAGGACATTCATTCCCTAAGGCAGACTCATTCTCTCAAGGTTGCACTTTGTTTAGTGCCAGAGGAATGGCCCAGTTAGGTGAATGGTCTAGGTTTAGAAATCAAGGACAGGCATTCCCTAGGGAAGACTCATTCTCTCTAGGTTGCACTTTGTTTAGTGCCAGAGGAATGGCCCAGTTAGGTGAATGGTCCAGGCTCATAAATCAGGACAATTATTCTTCTATGCTTGAGAAGAATAGTCCAGATAGCTCATGGATGATGTTTTACTGAGGGCAAATGCTCTTCCACATCTCACAAATGTGAGTGGAAGAATGGCCCATATGACTCAGTTTATATCATGATATTGTTTTTTGTCCAGGTTGATATCAAATGATATGATTTATATGGAGACTATATGTCTCTAGACAATAGATGTATTCTACTGTGGTGGATGTGTTCCACTGGTTGTGACTACATGTCACTGATTAAGTAGTTGTGTGTTACTTGGTGTGGTAATGTACCACTGGATTGTAGTTGTGTACTACTATGGATAGACACAATTGTGTTCTATTGAATGACATTTCTCTGATTACCATGTAGACTATCAGTTGTGTTGATATTTTCTAAGGCATATAGGTTGAGACAGATCTCTATGACTTGATTAGAAAATAATCCTAGATTTCCATTCCTATAGGAATGGTCTCTGTAGTCCATGTCATAGCTTTTAGCTTTGTTGGGACAGTCATTCTTCTAGGACATATGTTCGGATTCGACGAATGGTCCTTGTATCACTCTGTGGAGTGAGTGACTTATTTAGCATCATGCATCATTACTCAGATGGAGTATGGCTTCTAGAGATGATGCAGTTGATGCTATCAGATGATAGTGATAATGGTTCTTGTGATCTAATCATGAGATAACATGTACGACTATGATGATGCTACCGGTTGAATGGTATGTTTTTGCTCAAGACCATTGCCTTCAATACCTCCCTAGCTAGGAGGGAGTGTTGATATTATGGTAGCTGTTAGCGTTGGAAGTCACTCCTGGATTGCTTGCAGGAGCAGAGTCCGACACCCATCAGTTTTATGTCACGATTTGTTTATAAGGGGTGATCAAATGGAGATAAAGACTCGAGGAGATATCACTCTAACTCAGGGACTGTATCTGGTACGCAGAGAACAAAGGAGGTCTGGAATCCTAACTTCAACCAGTGGGTTGATTAAAGGTTGAATAGGTAGAAGACTTGAAAAGAAGGGTGAGCAAATGGCTTTGGGCAATAGGGTTACAACAGTTTGCAGAAGAAAGACTCTGAATGCAAGATCCGCTTGGTTAAGGGTCTTAAGAAAATGAAAGGGGACTTGACTGGATCCTCCAATTCCAAGTCACTCAGCACTGGGAAAAACACAAGAACTGATTCGAAACATCGTAACTATTACAGTGATCCAACATACATCATCCTATAACAACCACAACTCGACTGGATCCTCCAATTCCAAGCCGTTCTAACACAGTATAACAAATATGTAAAAGAAATTTCCATTCATAAGGCAAGAAGTCTCAGAAGTCTATACATAACCAGAATATCAGTGCTTCATTAAAAATTTACAACCGGGAGCTCGGCTCAACCATCGATCCTTACAAAATACAAAAACTGAGTCTATATACTCAGGAAAAATCTCCTCACGGAGGCGTGCCCAGTCACCCAAGGCTTGGCGTCACTTCACTTTAGTCAAACTCGTACTGATATCTTCTTTTAAGCGCTATCTTAACTACGCATGGCTCCTGCGAGGAGAGTAGCCGATCCATTAAGTGTTGGGCTAGTGTGCACAGACTTCTCTGTTAAGTTGAAGACTTTGGCATGGCGTCTTTGAAGAACTGGGTACACAGGACCCCCTCGAGTGGACCGCTTGCCAGACTTTCCATACCTTATACTTAATGCATGAGGAGAGGTTTCACCTACCCTTGCCTGCCGTCATTTACTCCAGGTGAGGAACAGTAAGGAGATTGGATTCGATGGTGCCTGGAGGTCGCGATGATCCCTTCTGCAACTGAACTCGGTGCCTCGGGCCTTCTTTATGCAACTCCTTCCTCTCCCCAAGTGCCCACAGGCTGTGACCATATGCTTTCGGCGCCTCGCATCTCGTGGCTGGGAGGAGCTAGCCTTCAAACTTCAATGTTACGAGGGGCGAGGAGGCGAGGAGTCTAATCGTGCACCTCGTGTCCTTCTTTTCAGATCTTCTCGGCACTTCTGTGGGCCCGAGTCCTCGCGAACTCGCAACCTCGCCGATCGAACCGTCAAGTTCTCACCCTCCTATTTCGCGAGTTCCCGAGATGCGAGAATTCAACGAAATGCTGACTTTATCTCCAGCCAACGCGTGTCCACCCACCGACCATGTGGTCCCACCTTATGCTCTGCCACATGTTCACACAAACCTCAGCACTTCACAACTCATGAATTCTAATGCCAATACCTCGGGACTTCTCGCAGTGAGATCCTGAGGGCTTCTGCCACCTGTATTCCACTTTGCCGCTTTGTTGTGGCCACCTGTCCTCCAACGGTCGAAATCTCGTGACCTCGCAAACTCGTGATCCTCGAGGCCAATTCCTTGGGTATTTTCTTATGAGACTCCGAGGCACGATCCCACGTGTGGATCCAACGGCTGTCCTCGATCCATATCCAACGGTTATTCACCTTCTCGCTTCTCGTGTCCTCGCGACTTGGGATTCCAAATGTTTGTGCCTTTACCTTGTGAACTTCTGAGTTCGCGAGATCCCTCGATCTCTGACACGTGTCCTTTTCAATGGACGGTTCTGATCTTCTCACCACTTCGCCGCTCGTGAAGTCGAATGACTTATCCTTCCATCCTCCGATGCCCAAGTCCTCGATGTGGGTAATCTCGCGACAAGCGTCTGCTCCCGAACCAATAGTCCAGATCTGCTCTTTTGCCGATCGGACGGCTGACCCCATTCACCTCTTTAACAACATCTGCGCTATTCTTGGCGTGACTCAGCTGACTGCAATTACCCACCGACCGTCGATCTGTTTCGCAAAGATAGACCCTGGACGCTGTCGATGACATTTTCCCACTCGCTTGACTTGCTATTGGGAAAAACAAGGATTTTCTTGTGCTGTGCTTGATCCTTCGTGCAACTTGCAGACCCGAATGCTCTCGAGCCCATGACAAGAAATATCGCTAACATTTGGCTCCATGGGGGATAGAGTCGTCCCTGCGATGCTCTAAGGACTCATTCTGCAGCTTCAGTGCCTTGCTATTGGGCTATGGAGTCACTTATTAGGCCGAAAACATACAAAAAGAAGCTAAACAAAGAACTTAAAAGACAATATTTACAAACAGAGGAGCCGTCTAAGGCTCAAATAAAACATCTTTTCAGAAAATGCCCATTCACTGGGCCACTAAAAAATTCTTCGGCTTCCAGATCCTGTAACCTGTAAGTGTTGTTCGAAAATACTTCAAGGATCTTGAAAGGCCCAAACCAGAGGGCATAAAACTTACTGTGCTTGCCCCTGTCCTACCTGGGTGCATCCCATTTGAGCACCAAATCACCCTGCTCGAATTATTTCTTTCTGCCCTTCCTGTCAAAAGCCTGTTTGATCTTCTACTGATGATCACAAGCCTTGTTCATGATATTTTCTCTAGTCTGCTGCACTTCCACCATCTGATGAATCCTTCTGACCATATGGTCAGGCTCTCCTTTAAGATCCTGAAGGAATTTTTCCATAGATAAGGCAAGCTGAGTAGGGAAAATGGCCTTGGTTCCATAAATAATCTGGTAAGGGGAGATGCCCAGGGATCTTTTGGTTGTCACTCGGTCAGCCCACAGAGCAAATTTGAGCCTCGAATCCCAGGCTCTTTTATTGTCTTCCAGTAATTTCTTAATGAGATTGATCAGGCTTTTATTGGAAGACTCTGCCAGTCCATTTCCTTGAGGATAATAGGGAGTAGAGTGAATCAGTGAAATCTCAAATTGTTCACAAAACTTGGCCAGAGGCTCAGACCTAAAGGGGGCGGCGTTGTCAGTGACAATTCTGCTGGGGCAACCAAATCGGGCTATGATATCTTCTAAGAAATTGATAATCACTTTGTGGGAAGTGCTCCTGGTGGGGACAACCTCTATCCATTTGGTGAAATAATCTGTCGCAGTGAGGATCCATCTGTGTTGTCCACTTGAAGGAGGATGAATTTCTCCAATGAAGTCCAACCCCCACTACTAAAAGGGTGCTGAAACTACCACGGGCTTTAATGGTAGAGGTTTGAGCTGCTGCTTACCTAAGAACTTTTGGCATTTGATGCAAGCTCTGATTTCTCTGCAGACATCGGAGAATAAAGTAGGCCAGTAACAACCAGCTCATAGGATCTTATGGGCTGTGGTTTTCCAGAAATGATGCCCCCCACAAAGGCCACTGTGGAAATCAAATGTAACCTGTTGAGCTTCTTGTCGATCTAGGCACCTTAAGAATACCCCTAGAGGATCTTTCCAGTACAAGTCCTGGTCAATGAGACAATATCTGACCGCCCTGAGCTTTAAATCTCTCGCCTTGCCTTTTTCCATTCCGTCTAGAGGTCTCAATTCTTGCAGAAAATACAAGATATCTTTGTACCAGGGGCATGCTGCTAATGATAAGGCACTTTGAGAATCCTTACTGGATGATTCGGCTTGCTCATTGATGTAGTTAATCCCCAAGGCTTTGCAATTGGATTCAGCCAGCAACTTGGCTAAACCCTGCCCCTTTATCAACTTGGTGGGCTTGATCTCCAAATCAAACTCTAGGATCTTGGCGATCCAATTTCCTCTTCTTCCGTTCATGTCAGGCTGTATAAGAATGTCCTTCACAGAGGCCGAAGGAACATATGCAATGATCTTTGAGTGCAAGACATAGATTCTGAAATCTTTGAGAGATTTCACCAGGGCATAGGCCTGCTTTTCCATGGCCTCGTATTGGAGTTCTGCATCTCTCAATGCCTTGCTGTAGAAGGAAATAGGTTGCTCTCTTCCTTGCTCATTTTTCTGCAACAAGGCTGCTGCTACTGTATCACAGGAAGCAAAAGAAAAAATCAGGAATCTTTAGAATAATGGGGACTGATTAGCACAGGTGCCTCAGTCAATGCCTTCTTGATTTGGTCAAAAGATTCCCTGGGTTCAGTAGTCCATTTCACTTCATTTCCCTTCCTGAGCATGGCTGTGATGTGCTTCACCAACTCAGCAAAATTTGAGACAAATCTCCTCAGAAAATTTATCTTTCCCAGAAAGGCCTGGACTTCCTTCTTAGATCTGGGAGGTGACAAGGTCTGAAGTGCTTCTACCCTGCTAGGGTCAATCCTTACTCCCTCTGCTGATACTATATGGCCTAACAGCTTCCCTTCCTTCATAGAGAACAAAGATTTCTTGGGGTTTAAGGATAGGTCAAACCTTCGACACTTCAGGAAAACCCTCTTCAAGTGGCAGCAGTGCTCCTTGTCTATCCTGGAGAAGACTGTGATGTCGTCTAGATAGATTACTATGAACTGATCCTTCTCCCCAATGAAGGCTATGTCCATGGCTCACTGAAATGTTTCTCCTGCATTCATCAGTCCGAAAGTCATTTTGGCATACATGAATGTGCCCCAGGGAGTGATGAAGGTTGTTTTTTCTCTGTCCTCAGGCATGACTGATATTTGATTATACCTCGAAAACCCATCAATCATGGATATCCTAGATGCACCAGTTACCTTCTGCAATATGTGTTCCATGTTGGGCAGAGGATAATTGTCTTTCCTTGAGCTTCTGTTCAGGTTCCTGAAATCAACACAGATTATGATTTCTCCACTTTTCTTCCTTAGAGGGACCAAGTTGGCCACCCAATTGGAATATCTCAAGGGGAAAATGATTTGGGCATCTAGTAGCTTCTTCACTTCTTTCTCCATGACAGGTAGCAACATGGGATTTATCTGCCTTAGCTTCTGCTTGAATGGCTTAGCCTCTTCTTTCAGTGGGATCTTGTGCTCAATGACTGATGTGTCATACGTCTTGAGATCTTTGTATGTCCAGGAAAACACATCAACGAACTCTCTCAGCAACTCGGTATATTCAACCCTCTGCTCCTTGGTCAAACTCCTTGACAGTTTGACAAACTTAGGCTCCTCTAGTGTGCCGATGTTGCATTCAGCTGTATCAACATCATCACCTGAAACCCTCCCTTTCACTGCCACATCATTCCCATCAAACAATCTCTCTAATGGGACCAGTCCCCTCAGAATGTGATTGCTAGGTAACTGAATAATGTCATGCTTTTCTATTCTACTTAGAAACTCCCCCCCCATTAAAACTTTCCTCAGAGGCGGAATCTTGGTCGATATGCATTTCTGAAAATTCTTCGATAGTCTCCAAGAATTTCTTGATCTCAGGATCATCCTCAAACACCTTCGAATGCTTGACATTGTCGGGTATGGAGGGCATGTATTTTACTTCTACGTCATATTTGAGTCTGGGTGGCAAGGGTACTTTGAAATTGCTTGCTGATGCAGCCAAGGAATATACCACTGTGTTCTCCTCTCTTGGGATGAATGAAATGTTGAATGCTGAGAAGAAACTGTCAATCAAGTCCCATACCTCGTTTCTGTAGCTTTTGAGTCGAGGATGCTTGGCCTGATAAGCGTTTCTGACCTGTTGGACTACTAATTTTGCATCTCCAAACGCTGCTACCTCCTGGATTCCCATTTCCCTCGCAACTCTTAATCCTAGGATGAGGGCTTCATACTCTGCCACATTGTTGGTAGCTTCGAATTCTAATATGTATGACAAAGATGTGATATACTACGATGGTGACACAAAAACCACCCCAGCTCCAGCGCCTTCCCTGGAAGAGGCTCCATCAAAGAACAGTTTCCAGACGGGGGTGATGGAGGAAGGAGGTTTAGGGGAATTGGTGGGCTGCTTTATGAGTTTGAGAGGAGGCTCGGGGGCATGGGTGAGTTGTAGTAAACTGGAGCCTAAGTCAGTGCCCAAGGCAAAGATGGGATGGTTGGTAGGGTTGGATTCATCACTGATTATATAGGCCAATTGGGCTTCCCTATATAGTCTTCTATGCTCTCCTCCAAACACTGGGATAGTAGCATAGGTGAGGTCCATCTGCAAGGTTCCCCCCAGTATATTTATCCAAGATCTTGATAATAGCATACCGAACTTGGGGGGGACATCAGCTACTACAATATCCATGACCACACTCTTCATGGGCAGTTGAAACAAGGTGACAACCAGGTCTTTAATAACTCCAAGACACTGAACTCTCCTAGAGTCAAAGGAATAGAGGTCATGATAAGCTCGGGTGACTTCCAACCCTAACTCTTCCATGAAGGTTTTGGGCATGAGGTTATGAGAAGCCCCTGAATCCATCAAGCAATTGTGCAACACTTTATCATGTATGTTCAGGGAGGTGTAGAAGGGAGGAGATGAATCATCTCTATCTTCTACCATGGGACCTAGGATAACTACGGGCTTTTCATCTTGGAGGCTTATGGAGTCTGTAGGAAGGATTGAGGCTTCAGACTGTAAAAGATCAGAGAAGTGTTTTTTGAATTCTCCATGTTTAATTAGCTCAGTGAGGGGAATAGGGATTCTGATCTTTTGAATTTCATGCTCGAAGTTAAAAGAAGATGCAAGCTTTGGAATTTCTCTTATTTCAGGAGCATGATTATGGATAGTGGGAGAGAGGGTTTGAGCCTTCTTACCTCTGTGACTGTCGTCTACTGTGTTGGCAGGCTTTTCTGTCCTAGTGGACTGCTCAAGAACATCAGGTGCTGCTGTCTTCTTGTCGGACCTCAGGTTATACTTGCCTCGGCCACCGCTAACCTTGTCTCCCTTGCTCAGTTCATTTAGCTGACTGTCCATGAGGGAATCCTCGTAAGCTGTTTGAGTGATATGAGGAAAAGGAGGAGTGCTTTCTAAGCAGTGGATTTCAGGGTCAAGCTCATCTTTTTCTCTTTCTTCCTCATCGGCCACCAAGTTGTTCTGAAAAGGGGCCTGAATTCTCTGGTCTTGTCTGTCTCTTTGCATCATCAGGGGAGCAATATTGTTTGGCCTCCGAAAACCTCTTTTGTTTTCGGTGCTCTGAGGGCCCTTATATGCTTGCCTCCTCTCTACCTTCATCCTTTCCATCTCTGCATACAAATACTTCACCATCTTGGTCAGTTCATCTACTTGAAGGTGGGGCGCCGATGGGCCAGAAGCTGAGGCTTCGACTTTTCCCTTTCTTCTGCCTGCGTCGGCCTCATTCCTCAATATATCGACTACTAATACATTGGATTCCACTTCTATGGTTGTGTCTTGCATTTGAGCTAAGGAGGCATCTCTTCTTTCTCTCAATAAAAGACATAAATCGGGGCCAAACACACTAGCATAGGACATCTTGGCCGAAGCTTTTGATGGCTTTATTTCATCAGGAATCTTATTGTACATTTTATTGAACCTTTTGGAGAAGTCATAGAAAAACTCTCCTTCCATCTTCTTCAAAGACCCGAACTCAGTCATATAATACATTAAATCCTTCTTATCTCCCCACTGCCTCAGGAAAGCATTATCCAGGGCTTCAATTCCAACAATAGATCCAAGAGCTAATCCTCTAAACCATTTCCTTACCTCACCATCCAAGCTCTGGACAAAAACCCTCATCTAGATATCTTCATTTCCAATGTTCAGGTTGTCTGCATAACTGTAGAAAGCAGCTAGGTGTTCTTCCGCAGTTATGTCCCCTTCCCTGGTGAACTTGGGCATATATTTCAAGTAATCTCCAGCAGGGAAAGGATTCGTGGGCTGAGGTAAGACCAAGGGAGCATACCTAGCAGCAACTATGCCGTCCATTCTATTCAGAGGGGGATTAGCACCAGCCATAGGAATATTAGGTGGAGGAGAGCTTGGAGGAGAAGGAGTTCGCGAAGGGGCTACGGGAAATGAGAGTGGGTTTAAGGAGAAGGCTAACGAGCTCAAGTCAGCAGGTGCTCCTCTTTGTGCAGGAGTGGGGAAATCTATGGCAGTTGTGGGTCTATGCCAGGGTACAACTTTAGAGGAGAGGGGAGTGACAATGATTTCTCCCTCCAATCCCAGACCAGGAGGGGAAAACTCAGCAGGAACACTCCCAAAATTCAGAAAACGGGAAACTTGTGAAGGAGTTATATCAAGAAGATGAGGGGAAGAAAATGGAGTTCTTACATAAGGAGATGGAAGATTACCTGTTTCGGCGATGGAAGATTCTTCTTCAGGGGCCTTTCCTTGTATGAGAACCACCTCTGGATCGGTTTGAGGTGTAGCTAAGGGCAGCTATGGATGAGACCGCGTGTGTCTGCCTCTGAAATCCACAATTAAAACAACGGGTTCGCTCCAGTGGAGTCGTCACAATGGAGTCGCCAGGTGCACAGTAGAAATCTTCGAAGGCTCTGATACCTAATGCACCTTCAGAATCAGAGGCTCAATGTCGTTCAATCCTAGGGAAAATTTTCAACTTCGTCCCTGGCAACGGCGCCAGAAATGTTAGCATTGGAAGTCACTCCTGGATTGCTTGCAGGAGCAGAGCCCGACACCCATCGGTTTTATGTCACGATTTGTTTATAAGGGGTGATCAAATGGAGATAAAGACTCGAGGAGATATCACTCTAACTCAGGGACTGTATCTGGTACGTAGAGAACAAAGGAGGTATGGAATCCTAACTTCAGCCAGTGGGTTGATTAAAGGGTGAATAGGTAGAAGACTTGAAAAGAAGGGTGAGCAAACGGCTTTGGGCAATAGGCTTACAGCAGTTTGCAGAAGAAAGAATCTGAATGCAAGATCCGCTTGGTTCAGGGTCTTAAGAAACTGAAAGGGGACTTGACTGGATCCTCCAATTCCAAGTCACTCAACGCTGGGAAAAACACAGGAGCTGATTAGAAACATCGTAACTATTATAGTGATCCAACATACATCATCCTATAACAACCACAGCTCAACTGGATCCTCCAATTCCGAGCCGTTCTAACACAGTATAACAAAGATGTAAAAGAAACTGGCATTCATAAGGCAAGAAGTCTCAGAAGTCTATACATAACCAGAATATCAGTGCTTCATTAAAACTTTACAATCGGGAGCTCGGCTCAACCATCGATCCTTACAAAGTACAAAAACTGAGTCTATATACTCAGGAAAAATCTCCTCACGGAGGCGTGCCCAGTCACCCAAGGCTTGGTGTCACTTCACTTTATTCAAACTCGTACTGATATCTTCTTTTAAGCGCTATCTTAACTGCGCATGGCTCCTACGAGGAGAGTATTTGATCCATTAAGTGCTGGGCTAGCGTGCACAGACTTCTCTGTCGAGTTGAATACTTTGGCATGGCATCTTTGAAGAACTGGGTACACAGGACCCCCTTGAGTGGAACGCTTGCCAAACTTTCCATACCTTATACTTAATGCATGAGGAGAGGTTTCACCCACCCCCGCTTACCGTCATTTACTCCAGGTGAGGAACAGTAAGAAGAATGGATTCGATGGCGCCTGGAGGTCGCGATGATCCCTTCTGCAACTGAACTCGGTGCCTCGGGCCTTCTTTATGCATCTCCTTCCTCTCCCCAAGTGCCCACGGGCTGTGACCATACGCTTTCGGCACCTCGCGTCTCGCGGCTGGGAGGAGCTAGCTTTCGAACTTCAATGTTACAAGGGGCGAGGAGGCGAGGATTCTAATCGCGCACCTCGTGTCGTTCTTTGATGAACAGTTCAGATATTCTCGGCACTTCTGTGGGCCCGGGTCCTCGCGACCTCGCAACCTCGCCGGTCGAACCGTCGAGTTCTCACCCTCCTATTTCGTGAGTTCCTGAGATGCGAGAATTCAACGGAATGCTGACTTTATCTCCAGCCAACGCGTGTCCACCCGCCGACCACGTGGTCCCACCTTATGCTCTGCCACATGTTCACACAAACCTCGGCACTTCGCAACTCACAAATTCTAATGCAATACCTCAGGACTTCTCGTAGCGAGATCCTGAGGGCTTCTGCCACCTGTATTCCACTTCACCGCTTTGTTGTGGCCACCTGTCCTCCAACGGTCGAAATCTCGTGACATCGCAAACTCGCGATCCTCACGGCCAATTCCTTAGGTATTTTCTTACGAGACTCTGAGGCACGATCCAACGGCTGTCCTCGATCCAGATCTAATGGTTATTCACCTTCTCGCTTCTCGTGTCCTCGCGACTTTGGATTCCAAATGTTTGGGCCTTTACCTTGCGAACTTCCAAGTTCGTGAGATCCCTCGATCTCTGACACGTGTCCTCTTCAACGGATGGTTCTAATCTTCTCACCACTTCGCTGCTCATGAAGTCGAATGACTTATCCTTCCATCCTTCGATGCCCGAGTCCCCGATGTGGGTAATCTCGTGACAAGCGTCCGCTCCCGAACCAACAGTCCAGATCTGTTCTTCTGCCGATCCGACGGCTGACCCCGTTCACCTCTTTAACAACATCTGCGCTATTCTTGGCGTGATACGGTTGACTGCAATTACCCACTGACCATCGATCTATTTCGAAAAGATAGAACCTGGATGCTGTCGACGACATTTGCCTGCTCGCTTGACTTGCTATTGGGAAAATCAAGGATTTTCCTGTGTTGCGCTTGACCGCTTCGTGCAACTTGCAGACTCGTATGCTCTCGAGCCCATGACAAGAAATATCGCTAACAGTAGCTGCAGAAGGTATTTACCTCCTGGTGTAACCTTGACGAGAATAGAATATTTTGGGAAGCAAGAAGAAACCCTAAATCATTGAACATAACCCTAGAAGACAAGACAAGTCAAGGAAATATTTAATATTAAGTATTTAGCCTCTAGAATGAGAAGTCGGCCCAGACAGCTCAGGAAAACAGTATAAATACAAGTAGGCAGACCTCATTTTTTACACACAGCTCGAAATTTTAGTAGTGAAGAAGTGGGCACTATAGAAACTGGGAAAGTGTGCAAGTCTGGGGAGTATTTGCAGCCGGTAGCTACTACAATCTATATTCTTGGTTTAGGCTCAGACTTTCTATTGGTTATGGTTGGACCTTCTGATCAGTCTTGGTTATATTTTCTTGATGCACTAGCCTTGGTTGGCTATCGGTTTGCTTCTGAAACCATTCTCTGTCAAGGTTAAGGTGCTCGGGGGTGGCTTCGACCTATGGTTGGGTGACAATATTGTTATATTGTCTATGGTTAAACGAGCACATCTATTACTTTCTAACATGTTAATATTGATAAGACTAAGGTCATGATTATTAAATCCAATAAGATCACTTATGATACCTTTGTGTATGACAACAACAGCTTGGAGGAAGTGACTTCATACAAATATCTTGGAATTGATATTCACCACAAGCTCAACTGGAATTATAGCATTGAGAAAAGGATTATTGGGGGATGAAAAGCTTATTATGGGCTTGAAAACAATTGTAAATCAACTGATCTTTAGAGTTGGGATAAGAATAAACTCCTCTTTGAGACTCTTGTTGCACCTGTTATTCTTTATAGATGTGAAGTCTAGGGATGTAGTATCTCTCATGAATCCTGGAGAAAGATAGAGCAAATACAAAAGAATTTTATAAGCTATAATCTCAAAATTAAAGGAAAAACGCCCTATCCCATCCTCCTCTTAGAAACAAGCCTCTCCCCCATTGAGAGCATGGCTATGACTTGATACCTAATGTATAAGAACAAGTTAAACAACATGGAAGACAAGAGGCTTCCTAAAATTTCTTCAAAATCGAGTCGTAACCACCATCGACTCAAGTGAGGATGGCATAAAGATTCTCGGTCTTGGATAAACTGTTGGGGAATCATGGAAGACACCATTTTGCAGAATAAATATACTATTAAGAAAATCTTCAAATCAAAATTTAAGGAGAAAATGTGGTGTGATAAAGAGTTAGAGGAAAAAAAAAAATTAAGGTATTATAAGGATGTAATCAACCCTAATCTAGAAGATCGAAATTATCTATTTGTTTTTCCAAGTGTAAAGAAAACAAAAGCATTGCTAAGATAAGAACAAACTCTCATGAGCTCCATAGTGAAACCGGGGGTTGGCCAATTCCTAAAACTCCATGGGATGAAAGAGTGTGTCACCTTTGTGACGCTAAGAAGGTTGAAGATGATTTATTTTTTCTCTTAGATTGTCCAACCTATACCGAGATTAGGTCTCATTTTCAAAATATTTGTCACACTACCAACCTTCCTAACCTCTTAACTCAACAAAACTATGGTGATCTTGGAAAGTTTCTCTTAATTCTTTTTGAGTATAGAAACAAAATTCTAAAGAATCGCAAGTAATCACTTACCCTCTTAAGGTTCGATAGACCAATTTAGTCTTAGTGGATGTTAATCATCATCATAATCATCATCAATAAAATATTTTTACTCGGTGGATTTTTGGTATAGCTTTAGTATTTTTTTTTGTTATTTTTTTAGCATATTTTATAAAGACTATCGTGATTATTTAAGTTTCTACATAAACTAGAAAGATCGATCCATTTAAGAGTTATCAAACTAGCAAGATTGATCCATTTAAGAGTTATTAACTACTTGTAGGGAGATTATTTTTCTTGACATATGTTTGAAAGACTATCACGATTATTCAAGTTTCTACATAAAATAACATAGTCAGATCGATCCATCTAAGAGTTATAAACTACTTGGAGGGAGAACGCCTAGGGTTTGTATCTTTTCCTTCTTCACTAAAATTAGATTTGGTAAGGGTTTGTCTCTTGTCTTGATTAGTTCTATGCTCCTTGGCAAATATTTCAAGCATTCTTTCTAAATCTTTTGTTGATCTTGTTGGTGAAGGTTATTCCATTGAGGAAACCCTTCTTGGAGGGCATTAATTATCTTGGCTTGTCTTGACTAGCAAGAGACTACTAGCCTTGTGGCCCTAGTCCCTATTTCTAATCCATAAATGGGGATAACTGTTTTTTAGAGGGGCATACTTCTTGACCCCATAAAGCCTTAGTGGAGATAAGGCCATGCCTTAAACTCCCATTCACAAATCCAAACCCTTTAAATTTAATATTTTTCTTCTATGTATCATAAATTATAAAAATATAAAAGATATAAACCCTAAAAATATTTATTTCATTATCTAGAGTAAAGTTAACGTTTATTCTTTGTTTTCTAGACATTTTCCTCCACGGGATTGTGCCAAATTATTGATTTTTTTGCCTAGGAGGCAAATTGGCCTTCTTAATTTGTCATTTAATATCTTATTTAACATTCGTGTGGTTGATTTAAGGTTTTATTCAATTCCGGAAATAAGTTACAACAATAAAAATCAAAATTGTTGAAACCCTAGAGCTAGGGTTTAACCATAAAAGTTGAAATCCAATCATACCCTTTCTCTTATTTCACTTGGGAATTGTTTATTAAGTTTATCTAACACACTATCAGGGTGAAATTTATCTCCTAAATTGTTCATTGTTTTTAGTTTTCAGTTGAGAGAGTTTTGGGTGAAACCCTAGGGGGATTTCAACTATTTTTTGCAAGTTTGAAGTAATTGCTTGGATAAATCTCATTTGCACTTGCATTAGTTAGTTATTGGGTTGTTTTTACACTGCTATATCTTTTTCCCAGCAGTAAGTGGCCAAGTATTTTCATCCCAAGTGCTCCTAAACACTCTTGGGTCACCCTCCATGGTCCAAATCCACAATTTTTTGTATTTTTTTGTCATAAATTAGATTTTGAAAATTTAGGAAAGTAGCAAGCTTGTCCATTTATAGCCATCAAACAAGTGGTATTTCAGGTATAAATTTTATTCTTGGTTTGTATGGTGAAATATCACTCATGGGTAAAATCATGAAGATGGGTGTCCATTTTGCTTGTTTTATGAGAAAAAAAAATATATTTTCACAAGTTCTTCAACTTCCGGTAAACAAAGTATTTTTTTTATTTATAATTTCACTTTACAGTAAAAACAAAACTTGTGAAGAATTTTGTTAGCTTTCTACTCACTATTTTTCAAGTTTTTTTATTGAAATTTGATCTGTCAATTTGGTAATTGTTTGAGAGTATGTTCCTTAAAAATGAAGGGAATGATAACGATTTATGTTTTCCCCCAACAATGTATCTATTATTAAACTTTTTTTTTTGACAAGCGAAATATACTGCAACAATCTACAAAGAGTCTATTTTTTTATGACTATAGTTTTGAATCTAACGGATGAATATTATAATTTCTAGAATTTTTTTAAGTTGACCAAGCTAAAAAGGTTGCAGATTTTAAACACATGTTTTCCCCACCTTGTTTCTATATTATTTTTTACTTAAAAGTAAAATATAAAAATACCCCTTTGAAGAGAACATTTTAAGGATTTTGAATATTAATTTTCCATAATTTTTCATTGTGTATTTTTAGAGATATGGATATTCCATTTCACTGAATCATAATGTCACCTGAAAATATTATGCAGTGATTTTTTTATAAAATTAAATAAAATTAGATAAAAATAATGAAAATGAAAACAAATTATATCCATTGAAAGTAGATTCAATTTTGCTAATGCTGGTATCAATTTCGAAACTAAATTCTGAGTATTTGCAGTAGTCTGCAACCTCCAAAGTTCAAGTAAGTTGGAGGAAATTCTCAGGTTCCTGCAAATAGTTCCATTTGCATGTTTTTGACCGAAACAATCTTTCAGCCAAAAAATATTTTTTTCGGCCGAAATATATATTTTTTAACGGAATCCATAAAAAATAAATGGATTCCTCACCTTTCGACCGAAAAGTAGTGTTTTTAGCCAAAAGGTGGGTGAGAGAATTCTACCGGCCTCGAAAAAATGAAGGGACGTGTTGTTTGGTTTTGGTTGACACGAAATGATATAAATATGCTTTCAGCCGAACCATTTTTACACAATTCACTCGCTCATTTCATATTTTTGCATATGTGGAGCCTGTAAGAAAAATTTTGAATCATCTTTTTCGCTACTTGGAGGATCTTTTTTGTTGTTTTGAACAAGGTTGTTGATGTTTTGAATGGAAAAAAAAAATTATATTTTTGAAGTTCAAGTTTGTATTAGAGTAACAATTTATATATTGAAGGCTTTGTTGAACATTTTTTCAAGGTGAGGACTTATTTGAACATTATTTTCAAGGTGAAGGCTTTCATAAGAAGTTTCTTATTATATCAAAGGGATTTTTTTTTAGAGTAAGTTTTTTTAAACATTTCTTATAAAATTCTTGATATTATTTTTGAATAATTTTTGTGACAATGAAGTTTTTCTGAAACTGTTTTTTTCAAAGATCAAAAGTTTTTTAAAATCATTTTTTTATGCAAAATTTCTTTTAAAAACAATTTCGTTTATTGGGCACTTTTTTCCAAATCTTTTACAATATGATTATAAAATCCATTCCTTTAAAATAAAATAAAAATTGAGCTATAATATTTGAGGTTTGAAATTTAGTTTCATGTTATAAAATGTTGATTTTTTTTTTTTTTTACAGATAACTATACTCATGGGCAACAAAAGTGGGTGAAAGAGAAAATTTGATTGCACTCAAGATGAAACTCGCCATAATGAACAAAGGAAAGCGCATTGAAGAAGTAAATGATGATGATGTAAATAGAGATTTTCATCAAGAAGAAGTCCAGCCAGTTATGCATGTACATATTGTCTATATTAAATGTATAGAATTTAAATTTAAATTATTGTTTAATATAATTGATTGTAATTTGGATTTGATGTTTTTCAAAAAATAGAAATAGATTTGCCTCATAACGTCGATGAAGTCATTGAAACTGAAATTGAAGCAGGAGTCAAAGCACCTATAGGTATGTACATAAATCTAGATAATACAAGATGAACACTTATATATAGTTTAGTGAATTTATGTTTGGGTTTTGTTTTTTAATATAAAATTTAAATTGAAATATGCCGTAGAATCTATCAACATTGATGATGTGTAACATCCAGTTCTACTAATCACATTTTATACTGACTTATTCTTTGAGGACACTTGAGACCAAGTGATCTGGTTATGATACATTATGATTATGCTTTGATTATGAGTTATATTGTGATGTCATTATGATTTATATGTTAAATTTTAGATGTATATATTGACAGGTATTATGACGAGTTCTCCTTAGTGTGTAGGATACATGACATGTTTAGGATGTTGATGGAATCAATGAACTTACTTGGACTCCGAATTGAGTCAGGGAGTGGACTTGTATTTAGTTTGAGTATTTAATTTACACGCATGTGTTATATGACGATTTCAGAATGGATATTATGTATATGGATTATTGAAAATTTCCTTATTAGTGGATGCAGACATGGTGACGCTTGCTAATCTGAATCACATATGGAGTAAATGGGTCATACACAGAAACCAGACAATGAGGGAGAGGGGTGGCAACGTCTCTGTCACATCCTACTAGCACTCATGCCGTGACCTAAACGAAGGTTAACGATTACCTCATTCTGAGAGGTCCACGATGCCATGAGGGCAGAATGAGACAATCGGTCACGAAGAATTCTAAGGGGTGCGGAATAAGGTAGAATCTTTATTTCTTAGAAAACCCTTAGTCTCTCATAAGGTCAACCAATAGAGTGTTGAATCCAAGTGTCAGACAAACTTCCAAACTAATCAGAGGCGAGTGGCACCTTTGGAGCATGGAAGTGTGTCTTGAATGACACATCGCATAAACAAATTGGTGAGTCAATAAAATATAGATGACCTAGAAAATAAAAATGCTTAGACCTAGTTAGAAAAGAGAAAAAATTAATTAGTAAATTAAACTAGAAAACTAACAAGAGTCTAAGTCTAAGATGTTTGACTAAATAAAACATTTAAACTTGAATAAGGGAAGTTAGACTTAATAATATTAGAAAAGAGAATAAGAATAAAAGTTGGGTAGATGCACATGTGTGCATGAAAATATTAAAAAGGGATTTTAAATTAAAAAGAAAATAAAAACATAAGAGAATAGTTGGTCAACATAGAGTGTGTACCTTAAGTCAATCAACCACTAATCCTAACTAAAAGAAGACTCATAATCAAAATCAAACTGAAATTTAGTTAGGGGACCCAAAATAAATGAGAGATTGGGGAATTAAGAGAGAACTAAGAGGAAAAATAGGAACAAATTGGGGAATGTGAAGGAAAATGTCTAATTAATTAAAATAAAAAGAGAATTAACATGTGCAACTTGGGGAGAGTGTGACAAGTGTAATGGGTGAATAATACTTAATTAAATTATTAATAATTGATTATTTGTGCATGAGAGGACAAGTGTCATTGCAAAATTTCCTATAAAAGAAATGGAGAGGAAAAGAGAAGGGACCCTATTGTTGGATGAATATTATGTTGTCAAAATTTTATTTGACTAAGTTTACTTGTGGAGAGTTGGGCTCAAGCTTGAGCAAGAGATGGAAGCCTCTCCTTGTGAGGGAAAGCTTGTGCTACTGAGTTTCTGGTTTCCTGTGTGTGTCCCCTTTGCAACTCGAGGGGGAGGGGGGGGGGGTGACGGAGAAGGAGAGTGCCCCTAGCTTTGGCTGGGAGGTACTGGTGAAGCCTCAATATTAGCAAGTGAAGGAGTTGTACATTGAGAAAAGATAGGCAAAGGAGCCATCTCATCAACAACAAATTATCTGGTCACGATATTTTCACTATTTTGTTATTAATGATGGTGTTAGAATATAGAAGATGGTGTGCTCATTTTACCATTGACGATACCCTCATCACCCAACCACAGTCTGAAGCCTCCCTCTGAGCACCTTAACCTTGACCTGAGAATTCCTCTAGAAGCAAACCCTAGGCTAGATAGCCAAACAAAGGGCAGTGCATCTCTCCCCAAGGATAGTGCAACACAAAAGACTGATCAGATAGTCTCAAACCCTAGCCAAGAGATATCCAAACCAAATAATAAAACTTGTTGTTGTTGCAGCTGCACCTGCAACCCTCCTCCAAACCTGCGCACCAACTGCAACTGCAGTGTGCACCAACTGGGAAAACTGCAGTCCTGAGATGTGTCAAATGAAAAACTGGCGCCCTGTATTTATAGTAATCCTACCAATTTACTGGGGCCGACTTCTCCTTATGGGTATGTGTTTGTTTAGTATATTATTATTAATTCTGTCCGACTTCTCCTCTTGGAGGCTAATAGTCTAATATAAATTATATTCTTGAGCCGACAAGGCTTCTAGGGTTATTAGCCAATTCATTAGGGTTTCTCTTGCTTCTCGGAGTCTTCTATTCTCGTCAGGTTCACATATAGAGGTAAATACCTCCCACAGCTACCATAATATTAACACTCCCTCCTAGCTAGAGAGGTATTTATAGGTAATGGACTTGAGCACAAAACATACCATTTACCCGGTAGCATCAATATAGTCATTTAGACTATTTCATAACTAGATCATGAGCATCACCATCACTATCAGCTGCATCATCTCTCGAAACCATACTTCATCTGAGTAATATGATGCTGGATAAGTCACTCTCACCATGGAGTGATACAAGAGGAGTAAAAGCTCTGAACTATTTTCCATCTGGAAAATCTCTGTTCATCATTCATCTGAATGATCATATCCAATAATCTGTTGATAGTCTTCAAGGCAATTAGAACAAGGATAGAACACACCTGTGTCTATTCATAGTAGTACACAACTACAATCCAGTGGTTAACTACCACATCAAGTAACACACAAGTACTTGATCAACAATGTATAGT
>ML777498.1:1052028-1064097 GCA_009831015.1 Picea engelmannii
TCTGAGAGCATCCTGCATAGAAACAATGTTATGATAAAAACTGTATCATCTGGGCCAATCTTTCACTCACGTCTGTGAGATCTAAAAGAATGTCTGCCACCACAGTAGTCTTCATCTGCATAGAAACAATGTTATCATAAAAATTGAATCAACTGGGCCAATCTTTCACTCACGTTTGTGAGATCTGAAAGAGTGTCTGCCCTCAGTATAGAACATCAACAATGATCATCTGGGCCAATATTTCACTCACATCTGTGAGATCTGAAAGAATGTATGCCCTCAATATATAACATCAATAATAATCATCTGGGCCGATATTTCACTCACATCTGTGAGGTCTGAAAGAATGTCTGCCCTCAACATAGAATATCAATAATAGGCTATCTGCCCCATTCTTCTCAACCAAGGAATAAGGATTGTTTATGATTTCTGAACCTAGACCATTTCCCACCCTGGGCCATTCTTCCGACACTAAATAAAGTGTAACCTAGAGAGAATGAGTCTGCCCTCAAGAAATGCTTGGACCATTCCTTACCCTGGGCCATTCCTCTGACACTAAACAAAGTGTAACTTGGAGGGAATGAGTCTGCCCTAAGGAATGACTGTCCTAGACTATTCCCCACCCTGGGCCATTCCTCCGACACCAAACAAGGTGTAGCCTGGAGAGAATGAGTCTGCCCTCGAGGAATAACTATCCCTGATTGATAAGCCTGGACTACTCCCCACCCTGGGCCATTCCTACGACACCAAACAAGGTGTAACC
This sequence comes from Picea engelmannii, assembly GCA_009831015.1. NCBI lineage: Eukaryota > Viridiplantae > Streptophyta > Pinopsida > Pinales > Pinaceae > Picea > Picea engelmannii. The sequence goes on from ML777498.1 coordinate 1,052,792, forward strand.
TGGAGCGAATGAGTCTGCCCTCGAGGAATAATTGTCCAGACCATTCCCCACCCTGGGCCATTCCTCTGACACTAAACAAAGTGTAACCTAGAGAGAATGAGTCTGTCCTACATCAACCTCCAAAATGGACGATTCTTCAAAACTTCTCACAACTGTGAACTTCGAAAGAATGACTGCCCGACGAGGCGGACCATTCTACTTGACGACTACACAAAGTGACTTCCAAGAAGAATGATTGTCCTAGACCACTCCCCATAATGAGAAGTCGTTGTCTATGATACATCAGCAATCAGTATGCCTCCCATGTTAACTACAATGGAAAGCCACCGTACGTCAGAAATCTCAATCCACTTTCCGAACAGGAAAGCATCTGTCCAATCTAGACTATTACAAAGATAAATGCTCCCTCCTAGCTGGAGAGTTATTTCAATCACAAAAATAAATGTTTGCGTACCTTCTTCTAGCTTGGAGAGTCTTCCCTTCCAGCTAAGAGAGTTATTTCCATGAGCTCTAGCTTGAGTATGAAAGTTCTTTCATCTTGAATAGAGGCTTTACCAAAATGTATGCTTATCTGCTCATCTGTGGAGATATGTATTGGAGAAATCATTTTCTCCTTTCTGGACTTCATCATGGATAATGTAATGCTTGTACTTTAGTCTGGAACACTGTGAAGGCTTCATGTAAATCTAAACAGTAGAGTATATCATAGTTGGAGAACTAGAACATATCCATGTGGTACTTCTTCTATCATCATGAGATCCGATCTTTTGAGTAGTCATCTTGGTGTTATAGGAAATCTTCACCATGCTTCTGCTGTGTACTGGAGGTTCTTCACCAAGTTGTCTTCTTCTTATTTGTATACATGAGTCTCTTTTTGGTATGTCTCAAAGTTTTGAGATTTCTCTACATGCGCTCTTTACTCAGTTTCTTCTGGAGAACATTCTTTGCATTTATCTGATGTAGAATTCCAACTCATGGATGTCGCGAATGATATAATGACTCATGCAGTGATATGTCTGGTGTACTAGAACAATCAATCATCATAGTCTTCTCCCTCCATCTAGGAGAGCCTCTGGTTCTGGATCTTGCAATGCTTTCATTCATAGGTTTTCCATACACTGTTCTTCATCACGACTTTCGGTTCTTCTGCTTGATTTCTTTTAGTGAGTGCATATTAGGCTGGTAATCTTGTGATTCTTGATACAATGACTGGTTGTTCTAATTCTTCTTTCTTGGAATCGTCTTGTTCTTCTTCATGTTTTTCTTTAGCTCTTGGGTCCATGGAGTTTCTTATAGATTCCATGGCCTAGAGATTCCACTTCTTACCTTCATCATCGGTTCACGGATCTGGATGGAAAACCAGGAATACTTTAAGGCTACTCTTTGAAAAGGTATTCTTCTGCGGTTGAGCTGAACACGTACTGTCTTTCATGAATGCTACCATGGATATATACATTTCATCATCTTCAATGGATCATAGGATTAGCTCCCTCTAATTCTTGCTTCATGTAAGAGTGTATATAATCTGCTCCCTTCGTCTCACTGAGTCCATGCTTCTGTCTCCGTCCTTGTTGTCTTCTACAATATATAATAGAGTCCACACTTCCATCTGTAACATTATTGTCTTCTGCAATATATAATTGGCTTTCTTGTCTTAACAGAGTCCATGCTTCTGTCTTAGTTGTCGTCATAAGCCTTTCCCAATTTCTCTTGATGTCTGACTTCTAAGTTTCTTCAGGATTGATTCTGATTTCGATATTATCTTGTAATGTCTTCCACATGATTTGTATTTCATCCTTTCATATGTATTATCTAATGGTATTCATTCTTATCTTGTTGTTCTTTCATAGGTATAGTTCTTCTTGGAACACATTATCTTCCAAGAGATAGATATACAAGATATGTATAAAGACGATGCAAGCAAGATAAGTACAAGAAAATAAGAAGAGTGTTGTTACCTTTTAGTAGAAGAAATCTCTTCCATCCTGCTTAGTCTTCTTTGTTGGTTCCTTTTCTTCAGAAATTGATGCTTCGTGTTTCTTCTTCTTTTTATTTAGCTTGGGACACTGATTCCTGTAGTGACTATACTTCTGACAGTTGAAGCATTGTATTTCTGAAATGTCTTTCTCTTGATTTGGCTTCCTCCTTGAACCAAACTTCTTTTTGTTTCTGAAGTTCTTGAATCTTGCTATGAAGGCTTGATCATCGTACTTCTTTTGAGGTTTCTCTTTTGCATTGATACTTGATTCTTCTTGAGCACAAAAAGTCCAAAGTTCTTCAAATGTCGGGTACTCCTTCCTTGTATTCATGCTTGCGGCAAATGCATCCCATGTCTTGGAAGACCATTGAGTACTATGTTCACCAATTCCTTTTCTGAAGTGATCTCTTCAATAGCTTGTAGTTGATCTCTTAGCTAGGAGATCCTTACAAAGTAGGATGTTATGCCATCGTCATCATTCATCTTCATGTCACGGAGCTCATTCTTCAAACTCATAATTTGTCCAATGTTTCTGACTGAGAAGAGATTTGTTAGGGCATCGTACATCTTCTTCGATGAGTCAAGATGGGAGATGTAGGGTATCAAGTGGTCTTTTATAGAATCCACTATGATACTCATGGCATTGATGTCAACGTATTTGAACTTTTCCATAGCTGCAACATTCTGCGGTTCCTTCTCTTCTCCTTCTTTAAACTCTGGCTTCACAATCTTTCCTTTCACAATATCTAGCACTTTATTCTTAGCAAGGATGAGGTCAATCCTTGTCTTCCATGCTCTGAAGTTAGAGGCTCCATCTAGCTTGTTCTCAGACTTCATAGAGTTCATCATGGCTTGCTTGACTTGGTCAAACCCTAGATTTGACCGAAAATCCAAACTTCATGTCTTGGCCTTCTGAGTGTACCAGGAGATGCGCTGGGATAGGGAGCACTCATCTATCCAGAGATTAGGTCAATCTCGTCACTTAAGGTGCCTCGACAAGAGGTTTAGGGTTTTTGCAACTGCTTCTGCTAGTAACCCTAGTTGCAGTGCTTTTGGAAACTGCTCCTGCTAGTAACTCTAGTGGTAGTTCCTCAACGAGCTCAATGTCTAGCTACTATGTTTCCTTCCAGCGTTTTAGGCTGATTGAAGGGGTGTGGGCCCATAACCTGTTAGAATATAGAAGATGTTGTGCTTGTTTTACCATTGACGATACCCTCGTCACCCAACCACAGGCCGAAGCCTCCCTCCGAGCACCTTAACCTTGACCTGAGAATTCCTCCGGAAGCAAACCCTAGGCTAGATAGCCAAACAAAGGGCAGCACATCTCTCCCCAAGGATAGCGCAACACAAAATACTGATCAGATAGTCCCAAACCCTAGCCAAGAGATATCCAAACCAAATACTGAAACTTGTTGCTGCTGCAGCTGCACCTGCAACCCTCCTCCAAACCTATGCACCAACTGCAACTACAGTGTGCACCAACTGGGAAAACTGCAGTCCTAAGATGTGTCAAATGAAAAACTGGCGCCCTGTATTTATAGTAATCCTGCTAGTTTACTGGGGCCGACTTCTCCTTTTGGGTATGTGTCTGTTCAATATATTATTATTAATTATGGCCGACTTCTTCTCTTGGAGGCTAATAGTCTAATATAAATTATATTCTTGAGCCGACAAGGCTTCTAGGGTTATTAGCCAATTCATTAGGGTTTCTCTTGCTTCCCAGAGTCTTCTATTCTCGTCAGGTTCACATATAGAGGTAAATACCTCCCGCAGCTACCATAATATTAACAGATGGATCAATTGTTGTTATAATTGATCCATATTTTATGAGAAGAATGAAATGAATACATATTATTAAAATATGCTTAACACAAAATAACAGAGATACAATAAAACTAGTTTTCTATTCAATAAGGAAATAAGCTGAAACTGTAAAATGCAATGGAAAGCAAGCTTGCTGGAATGGTCGCGACTTATCTCTAAGAAGAGATGTGACGATTGCGCTCATTCGCAAGAACATGACTACAATGACGCTCTCAAGGACTTTTTACAATAAACAGGAATGTCAAAAACCCTAGACATCCAAAAATCTAACCCTAGGAGATGAAGCGCCAAAAGTCATGTGGGCCCCGTTTGGGTAAGTTAGTATATCAACTTCCCGGGGTCGTAACTTTTGCATACGATCTTTGTTTTAGGCGCACGATAGCCCGTTCGAAAGGTCTAATTGAGAAGAACGATTTTCGACCAGCTCAAGTCAGTGCCATTGATAGTCACATGGGCCCCAAATCCCAAAAAAACGTTGTTTAGGGCCTCAAAACGACCCTAGAAGTTTGGAACCTGAAAAACTACCGAAAAAATGCCAAGGTGGAAAATTGTTTTTCGAGCCACTGGAATAGGTGGGTGGCCACCAATATCCACCTGGATCAATCATCCCTCCTTAGTAAGTAATGGTACCCATTGCGTTGAGTTCCCCCATCAGATGAGGAAATTTCTGCTAAATTTGGCCCCGGGTGAGCCACTTTCCTTGGTGTAGGAGATGCCCTGCTTTGACGACTCAATAAAGATGGATCCTTTGTTGTCAAGTGCCCTTGATCTGTTTGTCCACAATCTAATCATTGGATTTCTGTTGCATGTAGTTAGGGTTGATATGTGTTGGTGTCAACTGCTCTGCTATCGCTAAGGTGTCCAATAATGGTGGGAAATATGGCCAAAGGAGAGCCACGTTGAAGACTGGGTGCAGGCCAAGGAAAGGGGGAATGTTGAGCTCAAAATCATTATCACCCATAGCCTTGGTGATGGTGTATGACCCATAATAGAGTGGGCGAAGCTTCCTATGGGGCCCTGTAAGGAATTATTTTTGTAAGTGCAACCAAACTTTGTCACCCACCTGAAACTTATGTGGCACCCGATTTTGATCATGGCTCTGCTTGTACTTGGAATTAGACTTCTGTAGAATATCCCGAACCTGTTGGCAGGTGTGTTGGATCCATTCAATGAACCAAGTGGATTTTTTAGCTTCTGGTGGAGTTGGGGACAAGTCGGTCAAGATGGTCGCCAAGGGTAGTGCAACATCCATGGGGCCCAATGGTTGGAATCCCATCCCCACCTGAAAGGGGATGTGGCTAGTTGAGCTATGCAAGGCTCGGTTGTAGCTATGTTGGACATAGGGAAGACTCTCATCCATGTGTGGGGGTGCTTGGAATTATACATGCGTAGGATATGCACGATCATTCAATTTACGACCTCGGTTTGGCCATCTATCTGGGGGTGGAAGGCCGTGGATTTGGTGAGCTTCATGTTCATCGGTGACTAGAGGCTCGACCAAAATGTGCTGAGAAATTGATTGTCTCAATTTGAGACAATGGTTTGTGGGATTCCAAAATGTACCTAGAATCATTCAAAGAAGAGCTTGGCAGTGGCCTCTTCCTGTAGGTGGACAGAATCACCATCTTAGAAAAGCGATCAACAACCACAAAACACAGTCATTTCCCTGCTTGGTGGATGGGAGATTTGACATGTAGTCCATTGAGATGGAATACCATGGCCTGTTAGGAGTAGGAAGAGGAGTGTATAGTCCCTATTTCTTAGTGGTCGGTTTGGCATTAGCATAGGCAATGTAGGACCTGATATACCTACTAACATCCTGTTGAAATTTTGGCTAGTAGAAATGTTGCTGCAACATTGCCACTGTCTTTTCAACACTGGAGTGTCTTTCCACCTGACTGTAGTGGGCTTCCCAGATCATCTTCACTCGCTCACTTGATGGAACGCAGAGATGGCCCAGACGACACAACTGCCCATCCTAAAGATGGAAATTACCGACAACTGCATTTGCGCCCGACATTTGGTAGGTGGTGGCGAAGTTCGGGTCTATCTCATAGAGTTGGGGCCATCCAGAGGTCTCATGGCCACAAAAGTCTAGCACCGTGGTGAGTGTCGCAACTGGCGGTCTGCTAAGGAAATCAGTGACGCAGTTGATGCTTCATATTTTATACTTTATGTTGAGGTGGAATTGCTGCAAGTATGTGGACCACTTCTGATGGCAGTCATTCTACAATTTTCCTTGTGTCTGCATGAACTACAGTGGCTTATGATCAGTGTGGATGATTGTCTCCTTCCCAAGAATGTAATGTCTCCACTGGCGGGAGGCTTGCACAATGGAGTACATTTCTTTGTCATAAGTAGGGTACTTATGGATAACATATGATAATGTCTCACTATGATAGGCCATGGGGTGGCCATGTTGAGTGAGAAGGGATCCCACAACATAGTCTGAGGCATCTGTCTCGATCTTAAAGGACTGCTACAGGTACAATAGTGAAAGTACTAGGGTTGACCACAAGTGCTGCTTCAAGTCATCGAACGCTTGTTGTTGGGACCGGCCCTAGACAAATTTCTCCTTACCACTACCCCTGGTTATTTCGCTGAGGGCCCATGAAATATGGGAGAATACCAACACAACCCTGCGATAGAAATTGGAAAAGCCCAAGAAGCTCCAAAGATCAGTGAGTGTGGTTGGGGCTGGCCAGTCATGGATGACATGGATCTTGGATGGATCCACATGTACGCCATGCTTATCAATGATGTAGCCTAGGTAATGGACCTTGTCCATGCCGAAGGAGCATTTTTCCAAGTTGGCGTATAGCTTGTGCTACCGCAAGGTGTGCATAACCTGCTGAATATGCTGCAAGTGTTCTTCCCAAGTCTTGTTGTAAATAAGAATGTCATCCAGATACACCACTACAAAAGTATTGGTGAATGGTCGCAGGATATCGTCCATCATCCTCATGAAAGTGCCTGGAGCATTTTTCAAACTAAAGGGCATGACCAACCATTCAAAACGACCTTCCTTTGACTTGAAGGTGGTATTCCATACATATGTTTGTTCTATCGATACCTGGTGGTAGCCAGACTTTAGATCATTTTTACTGAAGTATTTGACCCCTGTGAGCTGATCAAGGAGGTCGTCGATTCATGGAATCGGGTACCGGTTTATGACTGTGATTTTATTCAGAGCCCGGTAATCAATGCAAAGTCCCTAGGTTCCATCTTTATTTTGTACCAACACGATTGGGCCCCCGCAAGGTGATGAGATAGGACGGATGTGCCCCTTGTGGAGCCATTCTTGAATCTTCCACTTGATCTCCTCATTCTCTAACAAAGAGCAGAGGTAGACTGGCCCACTGGGCATCGGTGTGTCGGGGGTCAGATTGATGGTGTTCTTGACTTCACAGTGCAGAGGTACCTTGGTAGGTGAGGAGAAGATATCCAAGTATTCTTCCATGACCTTATCTACTTGCTTCTGCTGTGTGGAGAGGTTGGCTGCGGAGACCCTGGATGTGGTTGTGATATTTCACTCATTCTGAGAGTGAATCATGAAGAAGACAAATTTCCTCATATGAGAGATGACCTTCTTGCATTGCTTGGCAGAGATCAAGGAAATAACACTAGGAAGGACTACCTTGGGTATCCTGTACAATTTCTTGTTCAAAGTAATAATAACACTACAAGGCCTAGACTCATATACAACATGACGTTTCCATAAATAAGGTTGGACCAAAAGAACATTAAAAACTTCGAGAGGAGAAACATCACACAATACCTCATTTTTTAAAGGCTTGATGTCATACGATGGTCGACACTGTTGGCTGACATGGAGATCGCTTCCTTGGCGGAGCCATCCAATGGTGTAGGGTTGTGGGTGCGACGTTGTCAACAGGTCCAACCACTTGATGACCTCTTCTAGGATGAGGTTCTTCTGGCTACCACTATCGACGATGAAGTGCAGCGGGGTGCCTTTTACCCACATCTATGAATGGAAGAGGCGCTCACCTTCTTCTGACTCATTTGGTTCACCAGGATGGAGATTGGTGTTAGCAACGATGGCACTGGGTTCTGTGTCAATGAATCGTCTTCCCATTTTTGGTTCCGACTCAGAGTCAAAACCCACATCTGATTCAGAGGCTTTCACTTCGTCCACCAACGACCGCTTTGAGTGACAATAAACAATGTTATGCCAAGGGATCTTATGGAAGTCGCACCACTTCCCGATATCTTTCTTTGTCTTTCCGGTGTCCTTCTTTGATTACAACTTGGACTGGTTTTCCTGATATTGTCCATCTTAGCTCTGTCCTTTGTTTTGTGGGTTGGGGCTGTCCTTTTCTGGCTTTTGCTGTGCAGGGTTCCCAGGCCCAAATTTCCGCGTCTTTTGTTTGAGATTTTTCTTTATTTTGATGACATATCAGTAGGCCGCGCCCAACGACGAGATGTCCAGAAATTCCATTTCGGTCTGGATGTATCTATCCAGAGCCCTGTGATACTTGAGCATCAGATTTCGCTCTGAATATTTGATACCCAACTTGGTGTGCAAGGTATGGAAGATATTTGTGCACTCTGGCACTGCTTGGTCTCTTTCTTGCCACAGTGTGCTCCATTTGGTATACAAGTCATCATAACTTCCAACATGGTAGTATTGTTCTTTAATAACATCTCTGAAGGATTCCCAGGTGGACGCGATTGCAAATAATGAGGGTTCCTCTGTTTCCTTTTTCTCACATAAAGTTTCCCACCAATCTTTGACATGGGGAACGACTTTGAGGAGCACAAAAGTAATCTTTTCTCTATTCGAAAAGTTATGGAGAGAAAAATACCCTTCTAGTAGATTCAACCACTTGTCTACAGTATCTGCGTCTATCTGACCTTCAAATATTGGAATATCGAAGTTGATTTGTACCTTAAAGGGGGTGACGCCTCTGCTCGAGGAAGATGTGTCGCCTGTTAGTATCCCCCGAAAGATTTGCGCGAAACTTCCATCATCTCGTTGCTCTGTTTCATGAGGGCTTCCTCAAGCAACATTTTGAAAGGATCTCCTATCCCGTCATCTTTCTTTTCTCCTACCATGAGAGGTTTCTTGGGCATGTGAGAGCTTTTGTCCTCAAGAGAAACAAGCTTGAGACCCAATTCTTTGTACCCTGACCTCATTGGAGACATGCATTAAGATGACAAGGAGCAGACTGCTCTGATACCATTGATTCAGATTTTATGAGAAAAACAAAATGAATACAGATTATTAAAATATGCTTAACACAAAATAACAAAGATACAGTAAAATTGGTTTTCTATTCAATAAGGAAATAAGCTGAAACTATAAAATGCAGCAGAAAACAAGCTTGCTGGAATGGTGGCGGCTGCACTCATTCGAAAGAAGATGACTACAATGACGCTCTCAAGGCATTTTTATAGTAAACAGGAATGTCAAACCCTAGACATCCAAAAACCTAACCCTAGGAGATGAAGCGCCAAAAGTCATGTGGGCCCCGTTTGGGTAAGTTAGTACATCAACTTCCTGGGCCGTAAATTTTGCATACGATCTTCGTTTTAGGCGCATGATAGCATGTTGGAAAGGTCTATCTGAGAAGAACAAATTTTGACTGGCTTGGGTCATTGCCTTTGGCAGCCACCTGGGCCCCAAATCCCCAAAACACGTCGTTTAGGGCCTCAAAACAACCCCAGAAGTTTGGAACCCGAAAAAATGTGAAGGTGGAAAACTGTTTTTCGAGCTAGTGGAATGGGTGGGTGGCCACCGATATCCACCTAGATCAATAATACTCTGATTAAATCGTTGGCTTGAATTATTAGTTCGAGATATCATCCATGAAATTATATATATTGCTTGAATACTATATTTTCTTTTGTATTTATAACATAAAATGTTGATTATGTGGAGAGTAAAAGATAAATCGAGACCTTCTATAGGCATCGATGTATATTTCATCTTTAGAAATTGACTCGGTAATATTATATAAGATAGTCCTAAACCTACAATCACTGATGATTAAAAGAGGCATAAATCCTTCATTGTAAGCATTACGCTTTACATGCATTATCTGAGTGTTAGATAACCATGAATTTTTCCGCATTTTAGTTTTGTGTTAATGATGGAATTCACAATACATTAGACTTATGGCCTAACCCAATGATTGGTAAAATTGGAAATCCTGTTCGTCATCTCTATCTTTTTGTTCCTAACCATAGTCCACGTTTAGGTTTTTTCTCCTCCTTCCCTCGTGATCTTGATACTAATTGAATATCAATCAAAGACTTATACTTCTAAAACTGGTGTTGGAATTTCTAACTATTAACCTTTCCTTCATAAATTGACAGTATGCTCTTAACTCTACTTTACTTCAAGCTTAGATCGCAAGTATAGTCACATGGATGATATCATAGTTAGTTCCACCTATGTTCATTGTATAAAAATTGTGGTTCCACCTGCTTGTTAATTTTTGTGTTTCGAAGCGAGGCGATCTTGATTTTACTGCATAACTTCATATATACAATAGATTATGTCTAAATCTATGATTATATATGAGAAAATTTTGAGAACGACTATATTAATCTTTGACTTATATATTGACCTATATTTAATATTAAATTAATTACGACTAATTTATTTTGTTCATCTGTGATTAATATTTATGATAAAGGTTCCTACAAAAATCGATGTAGTAGTTAATATGATTGGAAAGATGCATGTTATTATAATTTTCATGTTAATAATTATAATTAATGAAGGTAATTAATGTTTAAATTATAATTATATTAATTGTTAATTTGTAATCATCGATTAGGTTGCAATTATAATTTTATAATTATGTTATGATGATAATGATTAATATTAGGACTATTATGTTTAATGAATATATATATATATATATATATATATATATATATATATATATATATATATATATATATATATATAATATGAATTAGGTGGCATGAATGAGGGAAGGGTAAGTTGAGTCTCTTAATGAGATATTGTACAATAATTAAGATGATTAAGCTCAATGTTAAACCAATTTAGAATCCAATTGACATTATGAGGGGTTAATTCTTTAGTTTACATACCTTGGTTGAAATTGAATAACCCTAAATTCTTAATGTGTTTTTATTAGATGCTACCTAGATTGCGTCTAGCATACAAAAGGTTACACAAGCTTCTCAACTACAATTATCGCAATAAATAAATTCTTGTATGTTAAGAACCAAATATCAATATAGCATAGAAAAACCTCAAAATAAGTACTCAATGCCTTGAAAAAGAGATAATTTCAGGTAATAAGCCTCTTCGAGGGGGCAACCTCCTTAGACCCCACATAAATGTCCAAATACAAGATGATTCCAAATGAAAATGTCTCCTTGGTATATATAGGAGACTAGGAGGTACAATTACAACTAATAGACTAAAGCCTACATAGATAAAATAACATTACTAATGTAATATGCCCCAATTAAGGGGTAATGAGACACTATTTAGGGCTTAACA
>ML777498.1:1065278-1102112 GCA_009831015.1 Picea engelmannii
TTGAGTTGGGAGTTCTTACATAAATATAAGCGATCTTTGTACCATAGTGAATCATTTTTCCATGTAAATGTATCTGATGCACTGGAATCCTGTTGCAACCTTTGAATGAGAGTCTACACTTTTTCGTCATTCTTCCATTCATCCCTTGCTTCTATTATCCAATAAGGTTGGATGATTGAGATAGAACAAAGAAGGGCCTCAACATCTTCATCATTTCTTGAGAGTGCATCTGCCACAACATTTTTCTTCCCTTTTTATAGACGATTTCAAAATCATAACCCAATATCTTGGTCACCCATTTTTGTTGTTCTTCTAAAGATAGTCTTTGTTCCAAGAAGTATTTAAGACTATCATGATCTATTTTGACCTTGAAGAGCCTACCTATTAGGTAAGGATGCCATTTCTTCAATGCATGTAGTATTGCCACCATTTCCTTCTCATAAATGGGTTTGTGTAAGTCCTTTCCCTTGAGTGGTCGACTTTCAAAAGCCAGGGGCCTTCCTTCTTGCATTAGAACAACACCAATTCCATTTCTTGAGGCATCACATTCCACAATAAAGGTTTTTGTGAAGTCTGGAGTGGTCAAGACAAGAGCTTTGCACATCACCTCTTTAAGTTGTTCAAAAGCTTTAGTTTCCTCTGGAGTCCATGAAAATGCATCCTTCTTAGTTAGTCCCGTTAAAGGTGTTGATATTCTTCCATAGTGTCGAACAAACTTGTGGTAGTAGCCTGTCAAACCCAAAAATCCTCTAAGATTATTCAATGTTTTGGGAATTGGCTAGTCCATCATGGCCTTAATCTTGTTAGGGTCTACCTTGACACCTTCATGAAATACAATATGACCCAAATACTCTACCTCATTCACCCCAAAGAAACATTTTGATGGTTTGGCATATAGTTGTTTCTCCTTTAGTATTTGTATCACCTTGTCAACATGTCTCACATGTTCCTCCCAAGACTTGCTATAGATTAGTATATCATAAAAAAATACTAACACAAATTTTCGAAGGAAGGCTTGAAAATGGAATTCATCAACCCTTAGAATGTGGAAGGTGCATTTGTAAGGCCAAAAGGCATGACCAAAAATTCATAATGGAATTCACGAGTTCGAAATGTTGTTTTTGGGATATCTTCTTCCTTCATTCTAATCTAATGATACCCTAAACGAAGATCTAACTTTGTGAAATAGATTGCTCCATGTAGTTCATCTAATAATTCATCAATGATGGGAGTGGGAAACTTATCTTTAATGGTTATCTTGTTGAGCTCTCTATAATCTGGACACGTACACCATGAGCCATCTTTCTTGAATACCATTACCACCAGTGTAGAGTAAGAACTTTGGCTAGGTCTAATAATACCAGCCTTTAACATTTCTTCAACCATGAGCTCAATTTCACTCTTTTGGACATAAGGGTATCTATATGGCCTTATGTTAGGAGGAACACTCCCAGGAATTAGGTGACTGTCATGATAATGATTTCAAGTGGGTGGAAGACCTTTGGGAATATGTTCAAATACTTTGGAATCTTATCAATGATCCCTTGAAGATCTAGGGGAATAGTTGGATTATATGTTTGAACATCTAGTGAGAATAGTTTTGAAATTACACCTTGATGCCCCCTTTTCAATAATTTTGTCATGCCATTGGAGCTTATCACCTTAGTGAGTTTCCCTGTGATACCTCTTAACTCAATTTATTTTCCTTCCAATGAAAATTTCATGAAAAGTTCTTGAAAATTAAAATCTATTGTTCCTAATGATTGTAACCATTGGATTCCTAGCACGACATCAACACCACCCATGGGTATAGCAATCATTGGAATATTCATTACATATTCCCCCATAGTAAGATTGATCTTATTGCATTTTCCTGAGAAATTGATAGTTTCTCCATCTGCAATCATTACTTGAAACTCTGGTGCTGGATATACTAAGCAATTGAGAGCTTTGGCTAATTTATAATGAATGAAATTATGAGTACTATGAGAATCAATTAGGACTATTACCTTTTTATTTTTGATATATCCTTCGATCTTGAGTGTTTGAGGAGTGCTAATTCCATCCAATGCATTACACGATATCGTGGGAGTCAACTCTTCAGAAGAAACCGCATCTACATTTTCATCTTGAGATGGTTCTTGTTCTTGTTCTTGTTCGTCTTCCTCTTCACAATCTATGTAGAATAATTTCTTCTCACCACACTTATGTCCCTTACTGTACCTGCTGTCAGACTTAAAGCATAAACCTTTTGCTTTTCTTTCCTCCAATTGTTGAGGTGTTTTAGAAGAAGGAACATTATTCTCTCGATAGATGTTAAGAGTGGTCCTTCTAGTAGCCATAGCCATATTTTTACTTTCAACATTTCATGCCACCCTAAATGCATTCTCCAATGATTTGGGTTCCCAAAGACGAACCTTATGTTGAATGTTATCCCTTAAAGTTCCTATGAATACATCAATCAAGTGCTCATCTGGAATATCTATCACCTTTATATTCAATATTTGGAAGTTCTCAATGTGCTCTGCAACTGAACCCTTTTGCTTGAGATTTATCAATTGGCTAAAGAAGGTATTGCTCCTTGTATCATCGTAGTGTGTTATCATTTCTTCCGTGAAAATTGTCCAAGTGACGAGTGATTTGCGAGAACAAAGCCATCGATACCACAAAAATTGATTGGGTTATAAATATAAAGAAGCAATCCGTACCTTTTGTGTATGTGGCACATTATGTAGATCAAATAATTGTTGCATATGAAGTATCCATGTGATTGGGTCCTTTCCATCAAACTTCCTCATATTGATCTTAGGAAAGTGGTTGGTCTTCAACCCAATGTTAGAGTTTCTCCATTCTTGATTCATCTTCCTCGTGTCCTCATCATGAATTTCATGGGATACATTTTCACTTTCAGGTGTCCTCTCTATTAGGAAATTTTTCAATCCTTCCATGATCTCCCCTTTTAAACCACCCATCTTAGTATTTATTGCCTCCAACTTAGCTTCCATTGAATCCATCATCTCTTGTAGTTCATCTTTTGTTACTGTCTTCTTTTGTAAATCATTTATGTCCCTATGCATTTCTTCACTTTCATCAAGAGTCCAAGTAGGATTGTCTGGAGGCTTATTTGGTGTAGAAGTTCCCTTTTTTGGTGGCATGTTGGCCAAGTATCACTTTAAACCTTGATTTTGAGGTGGTTTTGCTAGACAATCTTTCTTTTATTGTATCTCCAAAATTTCGGTCCTTCTGGGTATGAAATTTTATTTTTTGTAGTTCTATGATATTTCATCTCTGCAATTCCACATGTTCGATCAAAATTAGATGTGCCAAGTAGAGTTTATGATAACTTCCCCACAAAGTGCTGATTTTTGGCCTTGCCAGGAGATATCACTTGTATAGCATACCCCACACAAAATAGTTGGTATAAAATTATGAAACTTGTAACAAAAATACTACAGACTGTCCACTATCCAATGCAACTAGCCTCACTCAAATTGAATACTCGAGGAATAATTTATGATTGTTTTACCCAGAACACCTGCTTGAGACTAGTCAATAGGACTAGTCAAATACCCTATCTTCCACAGGGTGTATCTACAAATGTAAGATGACCCAGAAGATGAAATTGTTTTCACAGATAACTTAATAATTTATGTGAATATTCTCTATATTTCAGGGTCTGAAACATTACATAAATGTTTTTATAGAAAAAATCCCATGATAGCTCAATTCAGGATGATTCCAGAATCCTATCTTACATGGGATATATATCCTAAAGTATAAGGCCTCAGGAGATTAAATTTTAACCCAACGTACCTTGATCCGTCTACTAAATATCCTCCAAAGGGTTCCTTCTGAAATGTTGTAGAAAAAATAGTTATAGCAAAAATTCCAAGGCGTCTCAGATGTAGCAGTGAAACCCCAAGACCTTGAGCTCTGATACCATATGTTAAGAACCAAATATCAATATAGCATAGAAAAACCTCAAAATAAGTACTCAACGCCTTGAAAAAGAGATAATTTCAAGTAATAAGCCTCTTCAAGGGGGAAACCTCCTTATACCCCACATAAACGTCCAAATGCAATATGATTCCAAATGAAAATGTCTCCTTAGTATATATAGGAGACTAGGAGGTACAATTACAACTAATGGACTAAAGATGACATAGATAAAATAACATTACTATGTAATATGACCCAATTAAGGGGTAACGAGCCACTATTTAGGGCTTAACATTGTATATCATATTTATGTATAGAGAATTTTTAGAAATTGTTAGTACATAAACTAGTTTCATGAAAAGAAAAGCAAATGCAATCATGTACTTGTAATACTCCTTTTTGTTAAATGAGTTGTTACATAGATAAAAGTTCTTTTGTTACATTGTTATTGAAACGGTATTTAGTTTTAGACCAGGATTGGTTTTTGAGATATAGATACCTTCATGTTACTCAGAATGACAGCCAGTCCTGAGACCTTAAATGGTCAAAATAAATCGGATGAATCCTAGACTTGAGCATTGATTATGTGTCTTGAAGGTCCTAACCTTGCAGGGTAGAATTGGGCGGGTAGACATTATTTGTCCTTGCTATTTTTTGTGTGATTTGATGATAGTGATGTTCACATGTTGACGTATTAAGAAGTTGCTCAACAATTGTTTTGCGACCTTATTGAGAAATCAATATCGATTAAGAATAGATCAATTACTTTTGTTATTGTGTATCTTAAATGTCTTGATTATGTAATTGTCGTAATGAACTTTTCCTAATCTATTTACAACAAAACAAAATTGCTCCTTCGTCATATTCTCTTACCTTGTGTTGTGTACGGAGGGATGTTTCATATGGTATCAGAGCTAGTTCAACTCTACGACACCAGACCCGTGACGCCTTCCACTGTTTTATATTGATAGTTAAAAATGTTTTGCTAATATAATTTGAATTTGTTTTATGACAGGTGTCATGGTTAGAGGATGCATGATGAGTAGACATCAGGGTGCGGGAGGAAGAGGCACACTTCCTCCAAATGCATCCACGCCAGAGGGATCTAACCCACAGGGAGATGAGCAGGCTACTAAGAAGGAGTAGTTTGCAGTGGGAGATGTGGTAGGTATGATGAGATCCTTCGAGAGTATGTCAGAGGCATTGCTCGACCTCCTTGATCGGGACAAGGGAAGAGCATCTATTCGTAATGAGGGTTCTTAGGACCCTCTAGTAGTTATTATAAGTATTCACAATAAACTCAAGAAGGTAAAATTTCTTGAGTTCTAGGGTGCCACAGATGACTTAGCCACCGAGGAATGGTTAGAGAACATGGTGATGTGCTTTGCACTATGTGATTACACCTCCAACATGAAGGTCCACATGGCAGTCTTTCAACTGAAAGGGAGTGTGCTTCTTTGGTGGAAGATACTCTTACCTCAGCTGAACATGGTCGTTGAAGACATGTCATGGGAATTGTTCGAGGAATGATTCTGGGAGAGGTACTTGTCTGAAGAATTCATTGAGCACCAACTTAATGAGTTCAATGCCTTACAAAATGGCAGTCATACGGTACCGAAGTATGAGGCCAGGTTCATGGAGCTACTCAGATATGCTCCACATCTTAACACTGAGAAATTAAAGGTTAACAAGTTTGTGTTCGACCTCAACTTCAACATTCATGTGAAATTGAGGATCTTGATTCCTCAAACATTGCATGATGTAGTTTAGAAGGATCTCATCACTGAGGAAGAGTTGAATAGTGGGGGTCATGGAAGGACCCCATCCAGACATACATGACAGTGCCACCTAGAGTGATGCAACATCAAACACTAGTTAGACAGACTTATGGGCACCATAATATGTCCAAAGGACTTATATTATCGACATCGTGCTGAAAAAATCCTAATCAGAGGACTCCATACATAGCACCAAAGTAGCAACAACAAAATATATCTGTTCCACAAAACTGAACAGGACCATAGACTCCTAGGCCAACAACTTCTTCTTTGGGAACTAGGAGCACTGGTCCGAAGAATGGGTGTTGGACATGTGGAGATTCTCATTACCAGAGAGACTGTCCTATTGAGAAGGGAAGAACTATCAGATCAACATGACCGACGACAGTTGGATATTTGGGCAAGGCCCATAGGATTCATGCAATGGTTAATAACTATCAGACTGAGCATTAGTCTATAGTGCTCGAGACTTCAGGTATGACAACTGATCATTAGTTTAGTGTTTTGATAGATCTAGGAGCTACTGTGAGTTTTGTATATAGTTTTGTGCTTAAAATAATTAAGGTGAAGGCAGTCGAACAAGATGAGTTTAGACTTGTGAAAATGGCATCTGGTGCCAAGCAAAAGGTTGGAGGAAAGGTTCAGGATTGTAACATTAAATTGGGTGATTTTGTCACGAGTTTAAATGATCCAAATTTATGCAGGAACACAACATAATACACAAATAACCATGAATACAAAGATGCAGTGGAAATAACACTTCATTTCATTAATATAAAAGAACTGAAACTTGTTTACAGACAAAGTGGAAATAAACTAGCTAGGGCACTGGTAGCTTATCTCTGAGAAGAGATGTGGCGGCTACATGCCTCTGAAATCTATGTTACAATGAGGCTCGAAGGCCTATATGTTATTGAGAAACAATGGAAAACCTAAACATCTAAAAACCTAACCATAGGAGATGAAACAGCATAATATGGGCCCCATCGGGGTAAATTGGTACATCAATTTCCCGGGGTCGTAACTTTGGCATACTATCTCCGTTTGATGCACATGATACATTGTTAGAAAGATTTATCCAAGGACTACACTGCTGATTGTGAATATCGTGCTCAAAACGAACATAATTTCATTGGATGTTTGATGCCCAAAAAATGTCGTTTAGGGTCTCAAAACGACTCTAGAAGTTCAGGACCCGAAAAACTGCCAAAAATAGTAAATTGTGCTACAATTAAGGAAATTGAAAAAATGAAAGAAACAATGGTGGGGGTCCAAGTGGAATAGGTGGGTGGCCACTAATATCCACCTAGATAATTCCTCCCCCCTTAGGAAGAAATGGTCCCCATTGCGTTGAGTTCCTCCATAAGATGAGGAAACTTCTGCTGAACTTGGTCCCTAGTGAGCCACTTGCCTTAGTGAAGGAGTTGACCTGCTTTGACAACTCGATATAGATGGATCCTCTGCTGGCGGGTGTTCTTGATTTGTGTGTCCATAATCCAATATGTTGTGGCTTGTTCCATGCATTTTGGATTTAACTCTGTTGGTGTGAGTTGTTCTGCCATGTCAAATGTGTCAAGTAGAGGTGGAAAGTAGGGCTGAAGGCGGTCCACATTGAACACTGGGTGAAAACCAAGGAATGGTGGAATATTCAACTTAAAGGCATTTTCCCCTACAACCTTGGTGATGGTGTATGGCCCATATCAGAGTGGGTGAGTCTTGCGGTGGGGTCCAATGAGGTGCTCCATCTGCAAATGTAGCCACACTTTGTCGCCCACCTAGAAGTTGTGTTGCACCCAATGTTGATCATGTCGTTGCTTGTACTTAGCATTGGCTCTGTCCAATATGTCATGAACCTGTTGGTGAATGTGTTGAATGATCTCAATGAATCAGTTTGCCTTGGCAGCTTCATATTGGACATGATTCAAATCAACCAGAGTAGCTGCAAAGTGCATGGCTACATCAATGGGACATAGTGGCTGGAATCCCAAGCCCACCTGAAAGGGGCTGTGATTGGTTGAGCTATGGAGGGCCTGATTATAGCTATGTTGTACATAGGGGAGGCTCTCATCCCATGTGCATTGCTGCTTTGAGTTGTACATGCACAAAATGTGTACGGTCATCCTGTTGACGACCTCTGTCTAGTCATCCATTTGGGGATGGAAAGTTGTGGACTTGGTGAGCTTGGTGTCCAGCATTGACCAGAGGATGGACCAAAATGTATTGAGGAACCTACTGGCCCAATATGAGATGATAGACTGTGGGTTCCAAAAGTGTACCCACACTCGTTCAAAGAAGAGTTTAGCAGTGGCTTCTGCTATGATATTCTTCTTGTAGGCTGCCATAATGTCCATCTTCGAGAATCTGTCAACGACCACGAAAACATAGTCATTGCCATGCTTAGTAGAAGGAAGGCTCGACATGTAATCCATGGAGATGGATTCCCAAGGTTGATTAGGGGTAGGAAATGAAGTATAGAGGCCTTGCTTCTTGATGGTCAGTTTGGCAATGGAACAAGCAGTGCAGGATCTGATGTATTTCCCAACATCTTGTCGAAGGTTTGGTGAATAAAAATACTTCTGCACTATTGCCACTATTTTCTCAACCTCGAAATTCCCAATGACCCGACTGTAGTGCGCTTCCCAAATAATATTGGCATGATCACTTGAAAAAACACAAAGGTGTCCCAAGTGACATAGTAGTGCATCCTGGAGGTGAAAATTTGGAACTCGGTTACCCTCCAAGAGCATCTTTTATGTGTGGCCAAATTCTGGATCACTCTTGTAGAGAAGAGACCAATCATAAGTATCGTGCCCACAAGAGTTGAGCACGGTCGTTATCACCACAATCAATGGTCGGCTGAGGCAGTCTGCAACATTATTGGTGCTGCCCTTCTTGTACTTGATGTTCAAATGAAACTGTTGCAGATATGTGGACCACTTCTGATGGAGATCGTTTTGCAACTTCCCTTGTGTCTGTATGAACTGCAGGGGTTCGTGATCTATGTGGATGATCATTTACTTCCCAAAAATGTAATGCTTCCATTGTCAGCAAGCCTACACAATGGAATACATTTCTTTGTCATAAATGGGATACTTTCGGACTATGTTGGACAGTGTCGCACTATGATATTCCACTGAAAGCCTATGTTGAGTAAGAACTACCCCAATAGCATAGTTAGAGGCATATGTCTCAATCTCAAATGGTTGTTGCAAGTATGGTAATGTGACTACTGGGGCACAAAAGAGGTGATGTTGCAATTCTACGAACACCTTCTGTTGAAATTCTATTCAAAATAATTTTTCTTTCGCTCCCCCCTTGGTGACTTGACTTAAGGGCCAAGTGACATGAGAGAATCCCAACATGAACCTACAGTAGAAATTAGCAAGACCTAGAAAGCTATGAAGCTCTGTTAGAGTGGTCGGGGCTGGCCAATCCTAGATGACTTGGATCTTGGTTGGATCCACATGCACCCCATGCTCATCAACAATGTATCCCAGATACTGAACCTAGGTCATGCCAAAAGTGCACTTCTCCAAATTGGCACACAACTTGTGTTTCCAGAGTGTTTGGAGGACCTATCAGATGTGGTGGAGGTTCTCTTCCCAAGTCTGGCTGAAGATCAGGATGCCATCCAAGTACACTACTACAAATGAGTTGGTTAATGGCCATAAGATGTTGTCCATCGGCCTCATGAAGGTTGCAAGAGCATTTGTTAACCCGAAAGGCATGACCAGCCATTCAAAAAGGCTCTTCGTGGCTTTGAAGGCATTCTTCCGCACATCAGACGGTTCGATTGGTACATGGTGATACCCAGACTTCAAATCGATCTTGCTGAAATATTTTTCCCCTTTGAGTTGGACCAGAAGGTTATCAATCCATGGGATCGGGTACCTATTCCGGAAAATGATCTTGTTCAGCGCCCGATAGTTAATACAAAGTCTCCAAGTCCCATCCTTCTTCTGCACCAACACGATTGGGCTCCCACAGGGTGATGAACTTGGCCAGATGTGACCTTTCTGCAATAGCTCCTAGATTTTCCTCTTGATTTCATTGTTCTCCAGAATAGAGCATCGATAGATAGGTCCATTGGGTAGCAATGCACCTGGGGTCAAATCGATGGGGTGTTTGACCTGACAGTGCAGAGGCACCCCTGCGAGAGAGGTGAATATGTCCTAGTACTCCTCCATGACCTTGTCCATTTGTTGTTTTCATTCGGAGGAGCCTTGTATGGAGGTCGTGGCCAAAGTATTCTTCTTTCCCTGAGGGCAGATCATTAGGAAAACAAATTTCCTAGTTTTGGAAATGAGCTTACTGCATTGTTTTGCAGTAACCAAAGAGATAGTGGCAAGCGGTGGTACCGCTGGTATCCTGTACAACTTATTTCCCAAGGTAACAATAACAATGTGAGGCCGAGACTCATACACACCATGTCGCTTCCACAAGTATGGTTGGCTTAATAATACATCAAAAACATGAAGAGGAGAAATGCCACATAATACCTCATCGGTGAAGGGCTTGATGTTGTAGGGAAGGCGACACTGTTGGTTGATGCAGAGATCCCTTCCTTGGTGAAGCCACTAGATGGTGTATGAATATGGGTGTGCTATGGTTGGCAAGCCCAAACGCTTCATGAAATCTGATGAAATGAGGTTCTTTTGGATCCCACTGTCGATAATGAACTGTAGCAGGGAACCCTTTACCCATATCTGGGAGTGGAAGAGACTCTCCTCCTCCTCTGGATCTTCCGGTTCTTCCTTTTGGATCTTCATAGTGGCAACAGTGGCATTGGGCTCCGCATTGATAATTTTCTTCCCTCTGTCATTCCTCTTCTTGGGTTCTGATTCAATGTCGAAGCATGCATTTGATTTAGAATCCCTCATCTCGACCACCAATGACTGTTTGGCCTGACACTCACTTGTGTTGTGAGTGGAACTCTTATGGAACTCACACCACTTTCTCGTGTCCTTCTTCGGCTTCACGGTGTTGTTCTTTTCTTATGGATTTGGTAGGTTGTCTTGAGCTTCCATGCCTTGGATTTGTCCTTTGTGTTGTAGCTTGGGGGCACCTTTCACTTGATTTTGATTCACAGATCCAAAGTCTCGCTTCTTCTGTTTGAATTTCTACTAAATCTTGGCAGCATACCAGTATGTCGTACCAAGCGAGGAGATGTCGAGGAACTCCATTTCCTTATGAATGTATCTGTGCAGACAACTATGGTACTTCAACACCAAATGTTTCTATGAATCTTTGATACACAACTTTGTGCGTAGGGTATGGAACATATTCGTCAACTCATGCACATCTTGATCCCTTTGCTATCGCAACGTAGTCCATTGTATGTACTTCTCCTCATATCTCCCCATAGGATAATATTGTTCCTTGATGGTGTCTTAGAAATAATTCCAAGTGGGTACGACTGAGAAAAGAGAGGGTTCCTCCTCATCCTTTTTCTTATAATAGGTTTCCCACCAGTCCTTGACATGGGGGGTGACTTTGAGTAGTGAAAAAATAATCTTGTCCTGATCGAAAAAGTCGTGAACCGAGAAATATCCTTCTAATAGATTCAACCATCTATCTACAACGTCTTCATCTATTTGGCCATCAGTGGGCAATCGTTGAAGGATCTGGGTGAATTTATCCATCATTGCGTTCCTTTATTTTTCAAGGGCCTCCTCGAGAAATATTTTGATAGGATCTCTTACTCCCTCATATTTATTTTCATCCCCCATGGGCAGCCATCAGGGTTTGCGAGGCTAATCTTGCAAAGGTTCAACCAAATCGAGCCTCAACTCCTTATACCTCGACCTCGTTGGGGACATGCAAAGAAGGATCAAGAAAGAGCAGACCTATCTGATACCACTGATCTGAATTTATGCAGAAACGCAACAGAATACACAAATAACCATGAATACAAAGATGCAGAGGAAATAACACTTCATTTCATTAATATCAAAGAACTGAAACTTGTTTACAGACATAATAGAAATAAACTAGCTAGGGCGCTGGTAGCTTATCTCTAAGAAGAGATGTGGTGGCTACAAGCCTATGAAATCTGTGTTACAATGAGGCTCGAAGGCCTATATATTGAGAAACAATGGAAACCCTAAACATCCAAAAACTTAACCCTAGGAGATGAAATGCCAGAATAAGGGCCCCATCAGGGTAAATTGGTACATCAATTTCCCGGGGTCATAACTTTGGCATAATATCTCTGTTTGATGCATATGATACATTGTTAGAAAGATCTATCCGAGGACTACACGATTGGCAAAAAATATTGAGTTTGAAATGAAGTCATATTCGCTATATGTTTGATGCCCAAAAAACATCGTTTAGGGCCTCAAAACGGCTCTGAAAGTTCAGGATCTGAAAAACTGCCAAAAATAGTAAATTGTTCTACAATTAAGGAAACTAAAAAAATGAAAGAAACAATGGTGGGGGTCCAAGTGGAATAGTCATGTGGCTAAAAATATCCACCTGGATTAGTAAACTTGTATGTTACAATCTTGGGATCTTACGATATTGTGATTAGAATGGATTGGTTAGAATCACACGACGCGATACTTAACTTCAAGATGAAACATTTATTTTTGATTGATGATTTGGGACAAAGTAGAGTAATTGTGGGAAGAAACTAGGGAGTGTCGTCAATATTTATTTCTTCCATACAATTATAGAAAAGCATGCACAAAGGATGTAAGTTGTATGCCATTTTAGCGCTTAACGAAAAGGGAGACATGGAAGGATTAGAAAACTTTCCTGTAGTATCATATTTTTTCGACGTATTTTCGAAGGATCTACCAGGTTTACCGCTCGAAAGAGAATTAGATTTTACCATAGATTTTAAACTTGGAACATAACCGATAGTTAGTATGCCATATCGGATGTCTACACCATAATTGCAAGAGTTAAAGATGAAATTGAAGGAGTTGTTGGATTTTGGACTTATACGTCCAAGCATATCATCGTGGGGTACACCAATTATTTTTGTAAGGAAGAAGGACAGATCGTGGAGGCTTTGCATTGAATATCGTCAACTAAACAAAGCCACGATAAAGAACCAATATCCTTTACCAAGGATAGATGATTTATTTGATCAAATGAAGGGAGCAACTGTGTTTTCAAAGATTGACTTGAGATCGAGATATCATTAGTTATGAATCAAGGAAGAATATATCCCTAAGACCGCATTTAAAACGATATTAAGACACTACGAGTTTATTGTTTTACCGTTTGGATTAATGAATTCCCCGAGCATACTCATGAGTTTGATGAATGGTGTATTCCATGAATACTTGGACAATTTTGTACAATTATTTGTCAACGACATACTTATTTATTCTCTGACGAAAGAAGAGCACGACGAACACTTGATATTGGTTTTATAGTGTCTAAGAGAAAACAAGTTGTGTGGGAAGCTGTCGAAGTGTTCTTTTTACCAGACAAAGATTCATTATTTGGGACATATCATATCTAGAGAAGGAATCACTATGGATCCAACGAAAGTAGAGGCTATTATGGAATGTCTAGCACCGAGGAATGTATAATAAGTATGTAGCTTTATGGGACTATCAGGTTATTATTGACATTTTGTTGAAGGATTTTCAAAGATAACAAATCCAATTACAGAATTATAGAAGAAGAATAAGAAATTTTTTTGGTCAGATAAATGCACAGAAGCATTCAAAAGTTTAAAGAGTTATTAAAAACAACACCAATACTGAAGGTCCCTGATATGGAAAAGGAATTTTTTGTATGCACAGACACATCCAAGGAAGGTTTAGGTGGAGTTTTAATGCAATATGGTTGAGTGATCACTTACATTTCAAGGAAATTAAGAAGGCATGAAGAGAACTACGAAACACATGATTTGGAGTTATTAGCGATTGTATATGCATTACAAGTTTGGAGACATTACCTTATTGGAAAAAAAATTGAGTTAAAGACTGACCACGATGGATTACAACACATTTTTACTCAGAGTGACTTGAATGTGCAACAAAGGTGTTGGTTAGAACTACTAAGTGAATATGACTTTGAGATTACTTACATTAAAGGAACGGTGAACAGAGTAACAGATGCGTTCAATCGGAGACCACACATATTCGCAGTAATACCTCTTAAAATGAATCTTTGAGAAAATATTATATCTTTACATATAGGCAATGACTGGTACAAGGAAGTTAAGGATAATATTGGACAATATACCATGATGGTATCGAGGTTTAAATGTTATTCTTTGGACAACGATAGATTATTGAGGTATAATGGAAGAATTTATGTACCACCTAATGACGAATTGAGAAAGTTGATTTTGAGAAAAGGTCATCGAGCAATGTACATGGCTCATCCTGGAGTCACAAAGATGAAGGAATACCTTAATCCTTTATTATTCTAGAAATGAATGAAAGCGGATATAGTTAATTATGTGGAAAGATGTCTAGAATGTCATCAAGTGATGGATAAACATAGACATCTAACAAGATTGTTACAACCACACACGATTACTGAATCAAAATGGGAATTCATTTCGATGGAATCCTATTGTTGTATTGCCGCTTACGAAAAGGAGGCATGATTATATGTTTTTGGTCATTGATACTCTAACAAAGAGTGCACACTTTATTCCAGTTCGTACAACGTATCAGGCACCAAAAATAGCTAGATTTTTTGTTAGCAATATTGTGATATTACACGATGTACAAAGGAAGATCATATCCAATCGAGGATCAATGTTTACTAGATGATTTTGGACTAGTTTACAAGAGGCTTTGGGAACACAACTAAATTGTAGCACAACATATCACCTCGAAATAGATGGAAAAACTGAAAGAATGAATCAAATCTTAGAGGATATGCTTTAGATGCATGATATGGATCAACAGAAGCGTTGGAAAGAATTCTTGCCTTTGGTAGAGTTCACATACAACAACAGTTATTAGAGTACCATAAATATGGAACCTTCTGAGTTTATTTACGAACGATCGTGTCAGACACCTATGAGTTAGGATCGACTAGAGGATAGATTCTTGGTGGGACCAGAACTAATCCAATAAATCGAAGAATATATGTGAACTATAAGACAAATAATTAAAGATGTGCAAGATCATAAAAAAAGTTATGCTGATGCGCATCACATTGACTGCAGTTATGAGGTTGGTGACAAAGGTTTCTTGCGGGTGAAACTATATAAGAGTTTGGAAAAGGTGCTAAACTCTTTCTTAGGTTTGGGGGACCTTTCAAAGTTGTAGAAAGGAAAGGACATGTGGCTTACTGACTAGCCTTGCCTAACTCTTTGAGGTGTATGCATGATGTATTTCATGTATATGTTTTACGACATTATATTTCAGACCCATCACATGCTATTGAATTGAGTTCTTTGTAGGTGTCAGAAGAGGGTGCTCTCATGGTGGATCCAATCTGCATAGTGGACCATCTGGTCAAGGTCCAGTGGGATAATTATAGTCCACACTTGGCTACATGGGAGGACGCATATGAGATGCGTAAAAAATTTCCTTATATGTTTAATAGATTGGATATATATATATATATATATATATATATTTTTTTTTCATATACATTTATTTATTTTATTATTAGAATGTACAAACTTCAGGACAAAGTTTAAAACAAGGAGGGGTGTATGTAACATATAGTTTTGGAGGTTAAAAATTACCTCATTTTGATAGGTCCATGATGTCGTGAGCGAAGAATGAGACAGTTGCTCACGAAGAATTCTAAGGGGCACACAATAAGGTAGAATCCTTATCCTTAGACAACCCTTAATCTCTCACAAGGTCGACCAACGGAGTGTTGACTCCAAGTGTCGAAAAAAATTCCAAACTAGTCAAAGGTGAGTGACACCCTCTAAGCACAGAAGTGCGTCGTGAAGGGCACATCACATAAAAAAATCGGTGAGTCAATAAAATATAGAAGTCCTAGAAAATAAAAAATAAAAATTCTTAGACCTTAAAAGAGCATACAATTAATTAGTAAATTAAACTAGAAAACTAACAAGAGTCTAAGTCTAATATGTTTGAATAAATAAAAAATTTAAACTTGAATAAAAGAATTTAGACTTAATAATATTAGAAAAGAGAATAAGAATAAAAGTTGGGTAGATGCACATGTGTGCATGAAAATATTAAAAAGGGATTTTAAATTAAAAAGAAAATAAAAACAAGAGAGAATAGTTGGTCAACATAGAGTGATTACCTTAAGTCAATCAACCCCTAATCCTGACTAAAATAAGACTCCTAATCAAAATCAAACTAAAATTTAGTTAGGGGACACAAAATAAATGGGGGATAGGGGAACTAAGAGGAAAAATAGGAACAAATTGGGGAAGGTGAGGGAAATGTCTAATTAATTAAAATAAAAAGAGAATTAACATGTGCAACTTGACGAGAGTGTGACAAGTGTAATAGGTGAATAATCTTTAATTACATTATTAAAAATTTATTATTGGTGCATGAGAGGACAAGTGTCATCGCAAAATTTCCTATAAATGAAATGGAGAGGAAGAGAGAAGGGACCCTATTGTTGGATGGATATTATGCTGCCAAAATTTTATTTGACTAAGTTTACTTGTGGAGAGTTGGGGTCAAGCTTGTGAAAGAGGTGGAAGCTTTTCCTTGCGAGGGCAAGATTGTGCTACTGAGTTTTTGGTTTCCTGTGTGTGGCCTCTTTGCGGCTTGGGGGGCTAAGGGGGAAGAAGAGTACCCCTAGCATTGGTTGGGAGGTACCAGTGAAGTCTCAAGATTAGCAAGTGAAGGAGTCAAACATTGCGCAAAGACAGGAAAATGAGCCATCTCATCAACAAAAAATTATGTGGTCACGGTATTTTCACTATTTTGTTATTAATGATGGATCAATTGTTGATATAATACTCTAATTAAATTGTTGGCGTGAATGATTAGTTCGATATATCATCCATGGAATTATATATATTTCTTGAATAATGCATGATTAACAATCAAATTCAGACATTTCTTTTGTATTTATAATATAAATGTTTATTATGTGGAGAGTAAAAGATAAATCTTGGCCTTCTACATGAATCGATGTATATTTCGTCTTCAGAAATTGACTCTATAATATTATATAAGATAGTTATAAACATGCAATAACCGATGATTAAAAGAGGCATAAATCCTTCATTGTAAGCGTTACGCTTTATATCCATTATCTGACTATTAGAAAACCCAAAAAAAATCCACATTTTAGTTTTTCATTAATGATGGAATTCACAATACATTAGATTTCTTTCATAACCCAATGATTGGTAAAATTGGAAATCCTGTTCGTCATCTCTATCTTTATGTTCTTGACCATAGTCCATGTTTAGGTTTGTTCTCCTCTTTCACTCGTGATCTTGATACTAACTGAATATCAACCAAAGAATTATACTTCTAAAACATTAACGATTGGATCTGATATAGTTTTCAAATTCAATTTAAATTTTGTCGAATTAAGTGGAAATTAATAAATTTAGTAAAGGAGTAAGTTTTTCCATATAAGAGATGTACATACATTTTTACCATTAATGAAAATGGATAGAATATATGAGTCCAATGTATATATATATACAATATACAAATAATATGAGCCATGTACCAATATCATGATGTGAATCTCATCAAGTCCTTGGTTTGAGAAGTTCAATTATTGCTTAGTGTTATAGAGAAAGTTGTTCGTTTAGAAAATCCTAACCCAACCAAAAATTAAGTGCTACAACTTGGTAATCCTACACCCAATGTCACCTCGATTTAGGTCCCGCACTTCAAGGGTGACTAGGTCACTCTAGAGAGGCAATCTCAGTGACCCTAGGGGGATGGAGATGAAGATAGAGAGAAAATGAAGTTAAGCCCCTAGAGGTAAATTCTAAGTTGAATGAAAGGAGGGAAGAGAAGTCTTGATAATTTCCAAGGGTTTCCAAGTATGTTGAGTGACCTACAAATGTTGAAATACCTACCCGAGAAACAAGGAAAACCACTTTTCAATGATGTATGTTAGTTGGATCAACAAGTTAATCTTGTTGTCTCTAATTTGCAGAAATAGATAACAATATATATAAGCAAGTAAATGGTATTATAATATTCTCAATAAATTCTAGAGATCAAGTAGAAAATACAAGAGAAAGACTAATTAGTGACTAGCTAAACTCAAGATGAAAAGCCAATATTCTAGCATAAAAAGATAAGGTTGTTGTCAACACTTGTCTATGGAAAATTATATCAGCCTTATGGATGTAACATTCAATGTATTAAAAAAATAAAATAATCCTTTGAAATCCCCTCAAACTTTGCCAAAAAGTGTGTTAGGCCATTAAGAATAAGTGTGCAAACTTTGAGCAAAATCCAATGGTTGATAAGGGAGTTATTCAAGCAAATGAATTAGGGTTTCTACAGCCCTAATGGATGAAGATATAATTTTGTAACATAATAAAGAAGTATCCCCTTGATTGGGATGCCCTAGTGGCTATGAGGTTCCCAAGGCACAAGGAATGAAATCCACTTTGCAAGAATAAAAAATGACCGAAAATCACGTTTCCCAATGCAATATTTTATTTCTCCATTGCAATAATAAATGACTAATGCTATTAATTATTGGGTTAATGGGGTCATGAAAATAAATAGCTAGATAATCTACCTCCTTGGGGGTGTAATCCCTTTTACTTCCCAAGGCAAGTTTCTCTAGTTGGGGTTTAAGCTAAGAGGCTGTATGCCCTTATACTTCTCTTAGCAAACCCTTGTTTAATCAATAAGATCAAGAATAAAGATATGAAGACTATTGTGGGGGTGTATTACTGTATACTTCCCACCTAGATCCTATCACAATAACATTGAATTGAAACAAATGATAGCATGAGAGTAAAAACCATATCAATTCAAGGGAAAATGCCAAGATAATCCACCACAATAGCAAGAGATAATCCTTCCAAGGCTAGCGCATCAATCCCATCAACCATAAAATCAAGAGCTAACCATAAAAAAGAGATAAAAGAGACAATCTTGCCAAATATAGAGAAAATTTCAGACCGATACTTCTCACAATGAGGGAGAGTTATGTTAAAATGAGATCTTATGATCTCTTATTTATACAAAATGTCACCAAGGTGACTTGTCCATAAATTAAGGGGTAAAAAACAAGACTAGGGGTCAACAACCCTAATATTCCCCCCTTTAACAAAGTAATACTAAACAATTCATTTAAATTTTCACTTTTTCACAAATAAACCCTAATTTTACATGGACGTCTCCCCTTTAGGGGATGCTTTTCCACTTAGAAGAAGTCGTTGGTGTTGGAGAAGCATGGGTAGGCCTCCAAAGGCCACATGTCAAGAATCTAGAAAATATTCTCATGGTGAATACCTTCTCCTCCTCAAAACGTCCATGTGTCAATGAGTGGCACCTCACCACCAAGACTTAACCCCCCCTAGGTGACTCCATGCTAAAAAAGGAGATGTTTTTCCTCTCCTAGGTAAAACGTTTGGCATGTGGGGGATAGGATACATCGTCCAAGTCATATTCAAGGAATTTTAAGTTTGATCTTCTTCATCTAGCATGTGGGCCCTTGGCATCCAACAAGTGGGCTTGTAGCCCCATGGAAGCCCAATCTAGGCTTGTTCTCCCAAAACTATCCACCAACTAGGTCTTGCAAAGACAAATGAGCACGCCCTCCAAGGATTTCAAGTCATAAAATCATGATAAGTGAATCTAATCAATAAATAAGCCACCTAAGTATGTGCAACAAATATCACTATATCAAACAATTAATCGCTCAAGGACATTATGCAACTTGTCAAGCTTGAATATGGGTGGGTTGAAAAGGTGTCTTATTGGGTAGATCTTGCCCTAGGTTAAGGAAAGTCTCCAAGAGATCCCTCTCTAAGCCATGTAAATCGGATGAAGTGGTTGGGGTCAAGACCCAATGGTCTTTAGGGATCATGGCATACAAGGGGTCGTAGTGTCTCATTCATGGGTGCCTTTGTAGAGGGTGTGTGGTACCTTCGTCCGCAATATATTTTTTACAAGCCCATCAATTGCCTTTTATCTCTCTTTCTTAGTATTTTATTTCAATGTATCATAAGGAGATATTGAAGGTCACTTCCCTGGCATGGTGACCAAATGATGGCAATGTCACCCACAAACACCTAGTGGAAATGAGAAGGTTGGCTTGTGATGAGACCCCCTTTCTCTCAACCATGCAACTGAGATCCATTTCCCTAGTTTGGTGACCATATGATGACAATGTCATTCCACTAGATATTCATGGACATGATATATCAGCTCGTGATGAGACCTCCTATCCTTCAACTAACCTTTTAAGCATTCTTTATTATATTGTGGGTCCCCTTTACTCAAAGATAAGCATTTCACTTCTTTCTTGGGTAATCCCTGCGCGAAGCATCTAGAAGGTTTATAAAGGCTTTTATCTTTTACCCAACATAAACACCTTTGGGCCTTCAACCGCTTCTTCCCATAGAATGAGGGACAATCCACTCTTGGGTCAATATACCTTAAAATCCCAAGAGATGAGGAAATGGAGGGGAATAATGGTGGAAAGTGGTAAGTATGGTTGGGAATGGTACGATGGATCTTTAAGGGAGTTTCTAGTAGCAAACCCATCCCCAAGGAAAACCACTTACTAGAGCACAATGTCAACAACAAAGGTGAAGCAGGGAAAAAGACATAATTTACAAGCATATATCATGAAATCTAGAGCAATCTAAGATACAACATACTTAAATGGCTTAAATATTAAAAATATTCTCACCATAATATTTACTTGTACCTCATGGAGCAAGGCCCATTGCATTCCAGAAGCCAGCTGATGTGGTGGATGCCATCTACAAATCTGTGACCATCTATGATGGTCAGTGGGTTTTCCATCTGTGAAAAAGGGTATTGTTGGTCATGTAGTCTCTCGTCACTCCATATCTGCAACATGAGGGCCTTGAGATATAATCTCCTTAGTTATCCAAAAATTTGGGATAACATCTGGCTCCTACTTGGGGACATGTGCTCATCATAGAGTGCATGATAACCACAACATCTCCTAGTAGATCTGTGCCTGCAAATAAACATCAAACTATCAAGTGCAGGATGGCCTACTCATCCTTGTTCTCATATGATGATAATCAAAACCAACTAAACTAGAAAAATAATTTTTTGACATTTTTTCAAAAAAATTCTAAGCTAAGCTTGAAATCAATAGTGCAAGTAGAGAAAAATGAAAATGCAATGCATATAAACTAGTATGAGAAATCAAGATGCAAATGTAGGGAATTAAAATGACTTACCTGCTTACCTGGGGCACGGGCCTTGAAGAAGTCGTGTGACCTGGATGTGAGGTTGGAGAATAGACCCATCTACTGGTAATGGTATCCTTCTCCCGTCTAATGTTTTCATACAATACTTTTCTTTGTCAGACATCTTCCTGATGATGTAAGGGCCAAACCAAGAATTGTTGTCCTCTTGGTCATATCTGGGCTTGCCCTTTCTTTTTTTCCACATGAGCACAAGACTTCCTTCATTTAAATCGATGTGAGGTGTATTCTCATCGTATGGAAGCTCTGTGTGGACTATATCTTTGACGATTTATTCATGTTTCTCATCTTCTTTTTGTATAATATGGATAGATCCCAACTCCTTCCCATGGTACTTTGCAGTCTTCTTTTTATCTATCCATGGGAGAAACATCTCTATAGCATATTCTTGCATGAAGGGTAACTCGTATGGATCATACTCAATAATTTGTGAAGGAATACCATGGTAGTATTCACTGACATAGTTAGGGCCCCTCAGATCCATCGCATGTGTATCTTTGTTTTCCCTATTATGTAATATCTCATATGTGCCATTGCCCATGGGAATATATGCATGTTTATGGTTCATGCTAAGTAAACCTCCAAGGGTTGAGGACCAGGTCCTTGACAAGAGCATCCCCCAGGCATCCAAAACATTGATCACTAATATGTCCATGAGGATGTTGATATGTAGAAAATCTATCAAAAATACCTCAATGTCTTCACACACCCCCAAGACCTCAACTCTTCTTGAATCAACACCGCAAACATTGTCGTAAGGTCAGGTTTTCTTCAAACCAAGTTGTTTCATCACCTTCAATGACATGACATTTGTTGAGGCCTCTTAATCAATCATGCAGTTGTTCAAGGAGATGCCATTCACGCCTAATGAAATATAGAAGGGAGGATTATTTTATCTTGGCCGATCGAGATACATAATATTCAAATTGATGGGAGGATATTCCTTCTCGGTTGGCACCTGTAATATCCTCAAAATTTCCCTTTTTATGGAAGGGATCCTACATATATTTTTCATTGGGATCATCATATTTAGTTTTCAAAACATGTTTGCAAAATCTATATTCGACTGAATTTCATCTGTAGGAGTTGTCTTAGGAAGAAACTCACATATCGACAGTGGAGGTGGTGGAGCCACATTTTCTGCTGATGGAAGAGGAGTATCAAGATGTAATGGAGGGGATGAAGCAATTTTTCTTTTGTAGGTTAGAATTTCCCTCCTCCTTAATTCCTTCTTCTGATTATCTGTCAATTTATTTAAGGTCTGGAGTCTCCCCTCTCTTTCTCCTATTCTTCTAGCTTCATTGATCTATTCTTGGGTGACCTATTCATCGTTGATATTGCCAATCATGAAGTTTATATTTTCGGGATAATCTCAATCTTGTCAGGGGCACTCATATTCCCTGTGGGGTTCTTGGCATGGGAGACACCAAGATTCTATATCAACTGTCCCAACAGGTTTCAATGTATCTGGTAACTTTGCCTCTTGTTGAGGTATTGGTTTCCAACTGATGGCATCTCTCTACTTTATGGAAAACTAAGGTCTGGGAGTAGATTGATTTCTTTCCACTGTATTTATATGGTTCATAAGTTGATTATGCACATGAAAAAAATGATTATTCATTTGGTTTGTCTTCTGAGTCAAGAGAGAAATCAGATCAGGAACATTGTTGTTGGAAACCTTTGTCCTTGATTTTGTCTTGTTACGAGGGTATTGAAAAGGTTCTATTTTTTAATCAAGGATATTCTCTTCATTGTCTATATTGAACTATTTAGCCTCTGCCAATTATGTGGGATTTTTATCTTTAAGAATGTATCATAATTACCCTTCAAAATCATTCGTGTAAAGGAGACAAACTGATGATGTTGTAGGACGGTAATATGTTGGAATTTGATTGTACAACCTGTCAAATATGGAAATGAATTCCCTTGCAATTTCATTCTCCTTTTTATTTTTTTGATTGAACTGAGTCTCGAGTGTCTCACCATCTTCTTTTCTCGACCATTTTCTCTTGAATAAGTTGGAAAAATCATCATAGGATGTGATATGATTATCGAGGATTCCTTTGAAACAATCAAGGGCTTCTTCAATAAATGGAAAAGCAAATAGTCTCATGGCCACATCTTCATGATCAATACTTGCATTGTTCATGTCTCGACCCATGACATAAATGTGGTCTTCAACAATTATCACATTGTTTCCAGGGAACTTTTGTTGATACTGAGAGGGGGGTGAATCGGTATCAAGTACAATTTTAATTTTTTTTCAACTTATACTTAAACCATTCAATTATATCCAATGAAAAATAGTATATGAGTTACACCAATATGCCATGCACAATATATGATAAATAATCAATAGTTATTGTTCAAGGGAAGTAATGACTTCCAAAGGTATCTACAACTTCCAAATATAAAGGGAGGGATAAACCTCCAAGAGGAAGATACAATCCTCCAATATAAAGAGAGGGTTGACCTCTCCATCCTTGCCCCTTCCTTCCACCTAAGAATATATGAGAGATAATAAAACTTTACATTAAATCATCACCATCAACTAACCATCACATAGAACCTGATAATGCTTCCTGAGACTTCTTCAAATTCTGCAATTATTCACTTATTAAAATATTCTGATCCTATAGATAATATAACTCAATGTATTCTCTGAAACTCCTCCATTTTTCACTCCTTGAATCCTTCCCAAAACGAAGTCATAGAGAAAATGGTAGACCTTATTCAATTCTGGTTTATTCAGGAGAGCGAACTTGTATAGAATGACCCACACTCAATATTTAACATCAGATTCTGAAATTAGCACAAAAGAAACTATAGACCATACTCTATCCAATTCAATTGGTCACACTTCATTTGTATTCTCTATGCATAAGTTATGACAGTTTTACCCGGAACACTTGTTTATGACTAGCTTCAGGACTACTAAAAAAACCTATCTTCCACAGAGTGTATCTCCAAAATTATAACGAATAAAGAGATGAAATGTTTACCACAGATACCTAGATATGTCTTCTCAATACCATGTCAATTCAACCATCTTAATCGTTCAATAAAAAAAGTTATAGCGAATATAGTAAGATGACCTATAAATAACATACCTTAAAACACATCACCAAAAGACTTCATCCTTCCTTGAAATCTGACCTTCTTTACTTCAGATTTGCTTTGAAATTCGACTTGTGTGTGTAAAATGAATGTATAATGATATGTATTTATACCCTTTATGTCACTTCCTTTTAACATTAGGGACGACCTGATACTTTCTTAGTTTGTAATTCTTTTCTTTAATTATCTTCAGGGCTGACCTGTACTTCCTTCTTCAATTCACTTTGTAATATTCAAAAAATCATTTCTCCTCAACCATGAGGATCCACGTGATGTAAACAACATGATGTATACTATCCATCCATGGGTGTTGTGTATGCATGTGCACTGTCCTTCATGTCCAAATGCCTTCATCAAACTTGCGGTCCAAAACCAATGACTAGGGTTGACATCAATGACAACAACCAATCTTCAAAAAATCTCCCCCTTTGTCATCGATGGCAACACTCATGCTCGCCTTGTCATCATGATCCCAATTTCTCTCCCCCTTTGACATCAATGGCAAAGGGTAGGGATGCTCCCCCTGAATTTAATGGAAAAAGATAACTCTCTTCTTTAGGGCTGATCCCCCTGAGCATATAGCACTTAATAACACTTCATTTTTATGGTCTCTTTCTTACTTGGATATTTTTCATGGATTTAGGACGTATATGTTGCTTGTTCTTCTTGTTGCAGTTGCAACCAATCTTCCTAAACCTTATTCTTTGATTTTTCATCTTTGTGAGTCAAACGTGAGAGTATATCCTTGGTCACACATTTTATTAACACTGAGTAGATTATGCATCAAGTCTTCAACCAATAGGACATTCTTTGCTTTTACATTTTTTCTTCCAAGCTCTATTACACCTTTTCCAATTATTTTGGCAGATGAGTCATCTCCAAATGCAACATTGCCACCCTTTCTCTTCAAGCTGATGAATTTGTCTTGATCCCCGGTCATGTGTGAAGAACATACACTGTCTATGTACCATTCATCTTCTTATTTACATTCTTCAATGGTCAATGCTATTTGACAATATTCATTGTTTGGAATCTCTTTCCTTCTCCATACTGTGGTTGGCATAGGGACATATTCATTCATATATCTACAATCTCGTGCTTTGTGACCAAGATAATTACATTTGTAGCATACAATATTTTTTTTCCATCAATGGGGAAAATGAATTATAACTTTTGTTGACAAATCCATGATTATTTCCATATCTTCTATTTACACCATTCATGTTTCTTGCATAGTTTTTCCTTTCATTGATTCTTCAATTAATTTCCTTATGTCCAAAAATTTTGCAAGTATAACAATGACCAAGAAAGAAATTTTGATACCTAGGAGTAAGTGACCACCTTTGTGATGTAGTCCATCTGGGTTCATGATCTACTCTTTTGTAGTTTCCTTCATACTGATTGAATCTTCTTTGATTCTTGAAGGTAGGAGGTCTTCTTGGATATTCATCTCTTTTGTAATCATTCCTTCTTTTTGGTATCCTGGTCCACTTCTCATCAACTGTATGTGTAGCTCTTTCTTCAACCTTCTTGTTGGTATTTTCATCTTCTTTGTATAAATTTTCACCCATGCATCCAAGATATGTTAAGTCTTTTGACACTTGAGAGCTTCTTAAGCTCTTCCTCAATGAGACAACTTCTTGTTCAAATTTCTCACAATCTTCTTCTTTCTTCATCATTTGGACATTCTTTACTTCTCCTATTCTTCTTGCTTCTTCGAGTAAAGCTTTCAAGGAAATGGTTTCTTCTCTTAGTTTCTCAAAGTATTCTAATTGTTTCTTCAAGCTTACAACTGTCTTTTCACAACTACCCAATTCACTTCTTAGTTTTCTATGCATGTCTTTGAGCTTGCTATTTTCAATTTCAACATGCTTCATTTTTTTAAGATTCTCATCTTCTTGTTGAATCATTTCTACTTCATGATTTTCTTCTTATTCATTATAATTTTCTTATTCGGTGTCATCTATTTCAATCCTTGGATGAGGACATTCAAATTCAACATGTTCTACTCCTTAACAATTAAATAAAAAGAACTAACCTCTATTTTCTTCTTTGAAATCTGAGATGTTGTAATTTGCTTCAACTTCTTCTTCTTCTTCTTCTTCTACTTCTTCCCTTGCATAAAGGTCTTGTATCTTGTCCCAAGTATATTTTTCTAATGCACATGATCCCACCTTGGATTTCATTGAATATGTCAATCCATCCAGGATGGTATCTATTGCCAATTTGTTGTTCCCTTTTGCTTCCTTCTGAGCTGCAGTCTTTGGTTTCTTCAAAGCATTGTATCCTGAAGCAACTGAGAACCAAACATCTGCCCCAAGAGTTTTCAAGTAAGTTTCCATTCTATTACTCTAATATTCAAAATTTCTTCCATAAAATGGTTGAATCCCATTTGGAATGTTGTCTTCCATTTCTACTTAGGATCTTCCTTCCAGTGGTTAAACTATACTGAAGGTAACCCGCTCTGATACCAATTGTTGATACTGAGAGGGGGGTGAATCAGTATCAAGTACAATTTAAAAATGTTTTCAACTTATAATTAAACCATTCAATTATATCCAATGATCAATGAACAATAGTATAAGAGTTACACCAATACGCCACAATACACCATGCACAATATATGAGAAATAATCAATAGTTATTGTTCAAGGGAAGTAATGACTTCCAAAGGTAGCTACAACTTCCAAATATAAAGGGAGGGATAAAACTCCAAGAGGAAGATAAAATACTCCAATTTCAAGAGAGGTTTTATCTCTCCATCCTTGCCCCTTCCTTCCACCCAAGAATATATGAGAGATAATAAAATTTTACATTAAATCATCACCATCAACTAACCATCACATAGAACCTGATAATGCTTCCAGAGACTTCTTAAAATTATGCAATTATTCACTTCTTAGAATAATTTGATTATGTAGATAATATAAATCAATGTATTCTCTGAAACGTCTCCATTTTTCACTCCTTGAATCCTCCCCAAAAAGAATTCATAGAGAAAATGGTAGACCTTATTCAATTCTGGTTTATTCAGGAGAGTGAACTTGTACAGAATGCCCTGCACTCAATATTTAACATTAGATTCTGAAACTCACACATAATAAACTATAGACTATACTCTATCCAATGCAATTAGTCTCACTTCATTTGGATTCTCTATGAAGAAGTTATTACTATTTTACCTGGAACACCTATTTATGACTAGCTTCAGGACTATTCAAAAACCCTGTCTTCCACAGAGTGTATCTCCAAAATTATAGCGAATAAAGAGCTGAAATTATAACCACAGATACCTAGATCTGTCTTCTCAATACCATATCAATTTGACCATCTGAATCGTTCTAGAAACAAAGTTATAGCGAAAATGGTAAGATGACCTGTAAATAACATACCTTAGAACACATCACCAGAAGACTTCATCCTCCCTTGAAATCTGGCCTTCTTTACTTCAGATTTCCTCTAAAATTCAAATTTTGTGTGTAAAATGAATGTATAATGATATGTATTTATACCCTTTATGTCACTTCCTTTTAACATTAGGGTCTGTTGGAGCCGCCTTTGTTTTTTAGCCTTTTTTTAAAATTTTATATCTTAATGCTTGAAATCGAAGCTGGTTTTGGTATTTTCCTTTATTTTCCCCAAAATCTCAAAAGTCTCATCGCGCAAGAAGCGATGGTTATCATACTCTTAAGGAAGGATTTATTTTTATTTTTTTATCGTTTAAACGAGTCTTTCCTTTTTTTTTACCTCGGGATGTCGCATGTCGGAAGTTATAGATCACATAGTTTACAAGTCCCGAGAGACGAAACAACGAAATTCTTGTTTTAGTAACCCTGGTTAATGTTAAAGGTAAAAATCTTAGTCGCGGTTAAGCTCTGTTGGGAATTCACAACTCGGCTTGTTTGCCCTCAAAAGTTATACCTTCAAAGCCCCGAATCGCGAAGTCGTGATATAAATAAAAACATAATTAATTAAACACTTAATCCGGTTTTATCCTCCAATTTAATTAGCTCATATCATCGCGATCTCGCGATTTCGAAACTCGGCATATGAGCCTCTCGGAAGCTATACCTTTGAAGCCTCAAATTGCGAAGTCGCGATATAAATAAAAATGTAATTAATTAAACACTTGATCCGGGTTACGTTTTTTATTAACCAAAGCTAATTATCGCAATCTCGGGTTTTAGAGATTTGAAGGGTTCAAGTGAAAACTCTCAATGAGGCGAATGCCGAAAGATTAATTAAATTTTTAAAAAGGGCCTGATTAATTAATCTAATCCAGCATTTCCAGTGTTTTAATATGAAAATTAATATGCACAGTTTACGAGGAAATTTTAAACTTTCCTTGCGCCAACTTGCATTACGAACTGTCAAAATCTATAACATTAATTGGAAATGAGGCGAATCGACAAGTAAGGATTTGGATTTTATTGCTAAATTTATATTTAAGAACGATTTGACCATTCTGTTTCTAAGGACGACCTAGTTTTAAATGGTCGAAGGCATGGATCTTTTATTTGTTGTCACAAATTTCATTTCTATTCTACGCTGAGAAAACTTTTTCGAGCGAACTAATCTCTGTATGTATACATATTTTTATTGCAGGAGAGATAAAGTAGAATCCCCCGCCATGGCCCCACGAAAAGCATCTAAATCCACTATTGAGGTTTCAGGACAAGGTTCAGACAACGTTTCTGATACTTCACCTTGAAGTGTTCACTCTATCAGGACCTGGTCATATATTTCTGAGGTTCTACAGTCCGAATTGGTAGATGGTTCGGATGATTCCAGTGACATTGAAAAAGATGACCTGAGTACCAAATATAAGATTGTCATCCAGGCTAAAATGCATAAAGTAGCGGCTAGGCCATGTCTTCTCCCTTACTATGATATGGTCCGGTGGGCATTAGACCATGTAGATATACCAACCAGAACCATCGTCAATGAGCAGAGAGTCACTATTGGGACTTTCAGACCTGAACAATTGCAGGCTATGTACAAGTTGCCTACCATGTCAGAATTTACATACAATGTCAAATTTCTGGAGAATTTTAAACAGAAGGAATGTGTGCAATACGACAAGAGTATGTCCAGTTTAATCAAAGATTAGGTTTCACACCCTGTGAAGTTCAGGGTGGACAGTAACGGTATATATTCAATATCTTCTCTAGAACCACAGTTTAAATATGTAGCTATGATGACCTGCATATTATATGGGAGAGAGGACACCACACATTTTTTCCTTCAGTGGGTGCCTCTAATCCATTTAGTCACCGAAGGTTGTTCCTTCGACTGGGATAAAATTTCTGATAGTTTGACCAGTCGATTTACAGAGTATCGAGCACAGAAAGAAAGCGAAAAGATTGCTTCATTCTTTATGTCCACGTATATCATGGACGTCATGTGTTTTCTAACGCCTTTTCCCTTAATGAGTTGGAGCTAGAGTCCATCGGAGGTTGAGCCCATCCACGTCTACCATTCAAAGCTGTGGGAAAACAAAGCTCCAAATTTTGTGTATGAAATCTTTAACTGGGTAATGGTACCACTGCATGTCACTATCTTCGGCCACCCGCCACCCAAGTTCTCAGACAGTATCGTGGTAAATCTGAGCAGTATAGCCGACTGGTACGTGGAAGCAGAATTTCATATCTCAGGTTTTTTGGAGCTTCTGTTCCTCTGAATGCCTTACCATTGTTCATACTCGATAGGCTGGCTTGTCGTGAGATTGTCAGGCAAACCGTAATCAGTGGCGTAAGCAAGGAACTTAAGGGATATTCTAAGAAGGTATGGCCACCTTTTCCTATTCATTTAAATTCCTATTCTTTGTTAGATTTCAGGCATGCTAAAGTTGAGGCAGCAGCCTTGGAAGACCTGAAATTGGTTCATATTGAATTCAAGAAGCATGATCTAGATAGGGTCGTAAGTAATCACTTAGCCAGTTACGGGCTGAAAAGGTTTGAGCATGAAAATTCACCCTTGGATGACATTTTCCGAGGCACGAGATCTTATGTCGAGGTTTTGGCTCGAATACAAGCCATGGCACCTGAAGAGAGGGATGATGTTTTAAAATTCCAAGAACATCGGCGGAGTTGTCTTCCCCCAGTATTGCGGGGTGAGAATCCAATAACAGCAGAGGTGCAGCAAAAAGAAGCCGAAGGCTCCAAAGATTCAGCACCTAGACAAGAAGAACACTAGGACAAGGAAGAGCAAACTGGGAGCTCGAAACCAGAAATGAAAACTCCCGATCCACCAAAAAAGCAAACTCCAGTTGCCACTCCAGGCCAGTCAGCTAAGCAAATCGGAAATCCCATCGCCTCCATTACTCCCTTACAGTCTACTAAAGGGAACATAGATGCAGGGTGGATTTTCAATGAAGAATTGAGACCTATAAGGATGGAAGAGCTCCCTCCAAATGAGTTCTTTTTTGATAAAAGGAGAAAAGCTGTGGTAAAAAGAGAATTCTATCAAGAAGCAGGATCAATGGCAAAAAAATTTAAGGTGTTGACCGACGGGAAAGATATGAAGAACGATGAGTTTGCGACAGAAATAGCCGGAACATTAGGGGCATTTGCTATGACAAACCAATTTTCAGTCGGGGTTTTGAAAAATCAGCTGAAGCGAAAAAATCGCCTCATCAAAACCTTAGAAGCTAAACTAGCCATGACAGAGGAAGCTGCCAAGGACCAGGTGAACACAGGAATAAAACAAGCAAGAATGACCGATAAAAAGGAAATCGAGCTGCTTAAAGCTAATCTCGAACAAGTAGAGATGGTAGCTCAGACTAGTCAAATATAGGTAGGCTAGCAAAGAGACTTGATAGGGCAGCTACAGGCTAGATTAAGGTTCGCCAAAAGCCAAGTTATAAATATTGGGATATTCCAGTCCTAGGCTATGGAGATTCGGATCAAAGTATTTGTAGCCCAGCGAAGTTTACTTTCCAAGGTGGAGATGATTCGAGACAACTTCCTGCTTATTGATCAAGTATCAGAAAACTTATTTGTCAGAGAGAGAGAGGCTAGAACAGCTCAGGTCGCATTTCAAGAGGCTGTAATAGCTACAAAAAACAGGGAATCGACAAATAGTTCCGAGTTTTCCATTTCGGAATATACCCGAGGTAATATTTTGTTGAAAGAATGGGAACATAGTATATTAGAAGGAAAATTGCAAGCCAATAAGGTAAGGAAATCCTGTGAAGAGGCTTTTAGTTCTATAGATGGAAATCTGTTAGGCACTGATAGCGAGAGCAATGCTGAGACACTGAGCCAAATGAATATGGTGAAACTCTCGCTTGATATAAATGAGAAAGAAGAAAGAGTTTCGGCCAAAGTCTCACAAGTAACTCTGGAATACATAGCTCAAATAGATAAATGGAATATTAAACCAAGTGTGTGATTGTGCACTATCGACACCCTAGACCGACAGATGGAAGAAAGGTCACCACAATTAGTCAGAGATTGTTATATTTTTTAGGCCAATTGTCAAGCGGAACCTTCTAGGTTGATATCTCAGCCGGTGGAAAAATGTGTCACTTGTGCTAAGCATGCAAAGGGGCAGGCTTCTGGTACCAAATAAAGACAGAGATAAAGAAATGAAATGATTGATCTCCTTCTTGTTGTAACTGAAAATTCTGGAACGATTGAGATTCCATCATATGTAAATCTGTATAAATATACAATAGAGGGAAGGAACAAGGGATGGACCTTTTTGG
The DNA here is from genome assembly GCA_009831015.1 of Picea engelmannii. Lineage (NCBI taxonomy): Eukaryota > Viridiplantae > Streptophyta > Pinopsida > Pinales > Pinaceae > Picea > Picea engelmannii. Next base: position 1,097,152 of record ML777498.1, read on the forward strand.
GTCGATTGTAATAGAGATTTTCTCCCTTAAGAGTTAATATAAAGCAAATTTGAAGATTCTCGATTCCGTCACGACTGTGTTATGAGTTTGCTTCCTTGTATTCCATATCTAATTTCATTTCATATATGTATCTGATGAATGTTTCGCTATCATTTAGTACAACCTCTACTATAGTGAATTAATTTTAGTTTTCTATATTGTTTACTATTTTTCCTCTGTACCGGCTATTAGCAGGTATAAGACCAGTGAACACTTTAGATTTCTATATATATTTTATGCTTCATCAGGTTATTTCTTTATCTTTTTCTTCCTCTATTTACAAGTGAGATTCGCTCTTGATAGGAGCCTTACATGATAGACAGCTTAATGTTTTCTTACATCTCATACACATTTATTAAAATATAACTTAGTTACGAGAAAGGGCCTTTGGTTTGCACCCGGTTTTCACTACTGGAGATATAAACTCTCCTTTATATGACCGAAATCGAGACAACATCTAAAAATTATTGAGATTTTCTTATCATTCTGTTCCTCTATGACTGTCCCTGTGACAAGACAACCTAATATCCAACCCGAACTATCAGATCAAACACATATTGCCTTGAACCTTTTTTATACTATTATTAAAACAGCCACTACCCGGATGGAACTTGAACGTTCGTGGGTAGCGATTGAAAGGGACATAAACATCCAGGAATAGTTGGAAGCTAGACATCAACCTAGAAATCAGCCCTAGCTTCCCTTGCCGAAGGTTGACACTTCTTGCTTCTCTACTCCTTACTCACTTTCAGATGCCTAGACACTATACTTCTAAGCCTTAAGTACAGACTATGGAACAACAGGGTCAACCTGATACTTTCTTATTTTGTAATTCTTTTCTTTAATTATCTTCAGGGCCGACCTGTACTTCCTTCTTCAATTCACTTTGTCATCTTCAAAAATTCATTTCTCCTCAACCATGAGGATCCACGTGACGTGCCACCTACCACCAGAAACAACATGATGTATATTATCCATCCATGGGTGTTGTGTCTGCATGTGCACTATCCTTCATGTCCAAATACCTTCATCAATCTTGCGATCCAAAACCAATGACTAGGTTTGACATCAATGACAACAACCAATATTCCAACAACTTTGGCAACCACTTGTTGAATTTTGTTGGCATTTTGTTAGGGTAACCTTGGATATTGGCCATTTTAAGGGGTTTTTAGAGGTCCCTTTCCCAAGGGAGAGCCATTGGAACAAGAGGAAGGATATTATGGAAAATGGCTTTAGTAATGTGAGACTTGAGAGGAGGCCTTCTTTGGTAAACCTTAGAAGGATTGAACCTCCCAGGGGGAAAAGGTTTAGGGAAAGAGGGATTCTGGGAAGGTGGAGTCGCTAGATGAGATTCAATATGATCTCATCGAGGAAAATGGAAAGGGAACATTCCTTTGGCGGAGTCGCCAGGAAAGCTAATGGGAAGGCTTTGGGATAGCTTACCAAATTGTTGTTAGGGTACGAAGAAGAGTCAAAATCTTCCTGAAAGTGGTGCCAAAATGTTATAGCATAGTTGGTAGGTTGGGAAAATCCTGACTGAACCAAAAACAAAGTTCTACAACTTGGGAATCCTACACCCAATGTCACCTCGATGTAGGTCTTGCACTTCAAGGGTGACTAGGTCACTCTAGGGAGGCGATCTCGGTGACCCTAGGGGGATGGAGATGGAGATGGAAAGAAAAGGAAGTGAATCCCCTAGAGGTCAAGTCTAAGTGGACTGAAAGGTGGGAAGAGAATTCTTGGTAAGTTACAAGGGTTTCCAAGTATGTTAAGTGACCTACAAATGTTGAAATACCTTCCCAAGACACAAGGAAAACTACTTTGCAATGATCCATGTTAGTTGGATCATCAAGTTAATCTTGTTGTCCCTAATTTTCAGCAATAGATAACAATATATATCAGAAAGTAAATGGTATTATAATATTCTCAATAAATTTTAGAGATCAAGTCGAAAATACAAGAGAAGACTAGTTAGTGACTAGCTAAACTCAAGATGAAAAGCCAATATTCTAGCGTAAAAAGATAAGGTTGTTGTAAACACTTGTCTACAGAAAATTATATCATCCTTATGGATGTAACATTAAATTTATTATAGAAAGAAAATCATCCACTAAAATCCCCTCAAATGTTTCCAAAAAGTGCGCTAGGCCAAGAAGAATAAGTGTGCAAACTTTGAGCAAAATCCAATGGTTGATAAGGGAGTTATTCAAGCAAATGAGTTAGGGTTTATGCAGCCCTAATGGATGAAGATGTAATTTGGTAACATCATCAATAAGTATCCCCTTGATGGGGACTCTCTAGTGGTTTTTAGGTTCCCAAGGCACAAGGAATGCAATCAACTTTGCAAGAAGTAAAAATGACCGAAAATCACGTTTCCCAATGCAATATTTTATTTCTCCAATGCAATCATAAATGACAAGTTCTCTTAATTATTGGGTTAATGGGGTCATGAAACGAAATAGCTATAGAAGCTACCTCCTTTGGGTGTAAGCCCTTTTACTTCCCAAGGCAAGTTTCTCTAGCTAGGGTTTAAGCTAAGAGGGTGTATGCCCTTATACTTCTATTAGAAAACCCTTGTTTAATAAATAAGATGAAGCATAAACAGATGAAGAATATGGTGGGGGTGTATTCCCTTATACTTCCCACCTATATCCTAGCACAATAACATTGACTTGAAAAAAATGATAGCATGAGAGTAAAAACCATACCAATTCAAGGGAAAATGCCAAGATAATCCACCACAATAGCAAGAGATAAGCCTTCCAAGGCTAGCGCATCACTCCCATCAACCATAAAATCAAGAGATAACCATAAACAAGATCTAAAAAAGACAATATTGCCAAAGATATCAAAAATTTCAAACCAATTCTTCTCACAATGAGGGAGATTTATGTTAAAATGAGATCTTATGATCTCTTATTTATACAAGATGTCACCAAGATGACTTGTCCATAAATTAAGGGGTAAACCACAAGAATAGGGGTCAAAAAACCTAATATTTCCCCCTTTAACAAAGTAATATTAAACAATTCATTTAAAGTTTCACTTTTTCACAAATAAACTCTAATTTTACATGGATGTCTCCCCTTTAGGGGACGTTTTTCCACTTAGAAGAAGTCGTTGGTGTTGGAGAAGCATGGGTAATCCTCCAAAGGCCACATGTCAAGAATCTAGGAAATATTCTCATGGTGAATACCTCCTACTCCTCAAAACATCCATGTGTCAATGAGTGGCACCTCCCCACCAAGCCCTAACCCCCCTAGGTGACATCATGCTATAAAAGGAGACATTTTTCCTTTCCCAGGAAAAACATTTGGCATGTGGGGGATAGGATACATCATCCAAGTCATATTCAAGGCCTTTTAAGTTTGATATTCTTCATCCGGCATGTGGGCCCTTGGCATCCAACCTATGGGCTTGTAGCCCCATGGAAGCCCAAGCTAGGCTTGTTCTCCCAAAATTTTCCACCAACTAGGTCCTGCAAAGACAAATGAGCATGCCCTCCAAGGATCTCAAGTCTTAACATCATGATAAGTGAATCCAATCAATAAATAAGCCACCTAGGCATGTGCATGAAATATCACTATATCAAACATTTAATCGCTCAAGGAGATTATGCGACTTGTCAAGCTTGAATATGCGAGGGTTGATGAGGTGTCCTATTGGGTAGATCTTGCCCTAGGTCAAGGAAAGTCTCCAATATATCCCTCTCTAAGCCATGTAAATTGGATGAATTGGTTGGGGTCAAGACTCAATGGACATAGGGATCGTGACATACAAGGGGTCGTAGTGTCTCATTCATGGGTGCCTTTGTAGAGGGTGTGTGGTACCTTCGTCCATAGTGCACTTTTTACAAGCCCATCAATTGCCTTTTATCTTTCTTTCTTAGTATTTTCTTTCAGTATAACATAAGGAGAGATTGAAGATCACTGCATTGGCGTGGTGACCAGATGATGGCAAGGTCACCCACAAAAACCTAGTGGAAATGAGAAGGTTGGATCGTGATGAGACCCCCTTTCTCTCAACCATGCAACTAAGATCCATTTCCCTATTTTGGTGACCAAATGATGACAATGTCATACCACTATATATACATGGATGTGATAGGTCAGCTCGTGATGAGACCTCCTATCCTTTAACTAACCTTTTAATCATTATTTATTATATTGTGGGTCCCCTTTACTCAAAGATAAGTGTTTCACTGCTTTCTTGGGTGATCCCTGGGTGAAGCATCTGGAAGGTTTATACAAGGATTTTCTCTTTCACCCAACATCAACCCCCTTGGGCCTTCAACCCCTTCTTCCCATAGAATGAGGGACAACCCCTTTTTGGGTAAATACACCCTAAAATCCCAAGAGATAAGGAAATGGAGGGGAATAATGATGGAAAGTGGTAATTATGGTCGAGAACGGTAGGATGGGTCTTTAAGGGAGTTCTGATTAGAAAACTCATCCTAAGGAAAACTACTTACAAGGGCACAATGTCAACCACCAAGGTGAAGCGGGAAAAAAGGCATAATTTCTAGGCATATATCATGAAATCTAGAGCAATCTAAGATACAACATACTTAATTGGATTAAATATTGAAATGATGCTCACCATAATACTGACTTGTACCTCATGGAGCAAGGCCCACTACCTTCCAAAAGGAAACTGATGTGGTGGATGCCATCTTCAAATATGTGACCATCTATGGCGGTGAGTGATTTTTCCATCTGTGCAAAAGGGTACTGTTGGTCATGTAGTCTCTCGAAACTCCATATATGCAACCTGAGGGCCTCGAGACATAATCTCCTTAGTTATCCACAAAATGGGGATAACACTTAGAGTAAAATAATTTTAAATAAACGTATGATTGCTGACCCTACCTTTCAAAATTTATGTTGAGTTTCTACTAATATATTTATGCTAATATTAGG
>ML777498.1:1102527-1128493 GCA_009831015.1 Picea engelmannii
GAATGAGGGAAGGCTAAATTGAGTCCCTTAATGAGATATTGTACAGTAATTAAGATGATTAAGGCCAATCTTAAATTACCCAGTTAGAATCTCTAATTGACGTTATGAGGGGTTAATTCCTTAGTTTACATACCTTGGTTGAAATTGAATAACCCTAAATTCTTAATGTGTTTTTATTAGATGCTACATGGATTGCGCCTAGCATATGAAAGGTTATGCAAGCTTCTCAACTCAATTATTGCAATAAATAAATTATTGTATATCATAGTTATGTATAGAGAGTTTTTAGAAATTGTTAGTACATAAACTAGTTTTATGAAAAGAAAAGAAAATGCAATGATGTACTTGTAATACTCCTTTTTGTTAAATGAGTTGCTACATATATGAAAGTTCTTTTGTTACATTTTTATTGATCTGGTGTTGAGTTTTAGACTAGGATTGGTTTTTAGGATATATATATGATGTAGGAGCATCTCTCCACGTCAGCCAGCCAACCAACCAGCCCACGTCAGCGCACGCATTCAATGGGAAGAGGTGCAACCTCATTTCAAATTTGAAATTGAATGTAATTAATGTTATAGGATGTTGCGCCATGGAGCCGTGCCTTTGTGCAGGCATTAGAGTAGATATCCTTGAATGTTTGTAAGGATGAGATCTAGATCCGATTCTGGACCAGACAACCCATTCAATGTAATTGAATAGGGTAGGTGAGTTTAGAGGGAAGAGCTCAAAGAGCCCCCTCATGTAAAAGATAGGGAGATCTTCTTTGTATTATGAGAGAGAGAGAGAGAGAGAGAGAGAGAGAGAGAGAGAGAGAGAGAGAGAGAGTAGAGAAGAGTCGAGACTTTGTTACGTGCTCAGAACACCTTTGAAAAGAGGCACTTTTATTAATACAAACCAGAGCAATTTTTTCTGCATATTGTCTGTGTTGTGCGAATATCTATGTGTGTTCTTTATATGTTGTAGATGTAAGTTAGGTATGCATTTGTAGGAGTTGTTTGATTTCAGGGTTGGAGGTCTTTGAGGCTTCACACCAGGAGGGTGTGATAGAACGCTGCAGGTTCTGATAGCCATGCACAGAGGGTGTATTTTCGAACTCTGCGAATTCAGACAAAGGCATGCCAGGAGGGAACAATAGATGAAATCATCAACTCAGAGGAAGACCTCAAGGTTGCTGAATACCTTGGAGGCAAGGCTATGTAAGGAAGACACAGTTGAAAATAGAATCTCTGAGGAGTTCTGTAAGGCTCTGCCAGGAGGGCATTGAACACAGGCATAGAGTGCACAGAATAACTCTACTATGAGTTCATAAGGAGACAGAATCTCTGAGCATTTCTGTAGAGATCTGCCAAGTGGGCATTGAGCATATGCATAGTGATGCATTGAGGAAGAACTCTGCTGTGAGTTCAGACAGAAGTCAGAATCACTGAGGATTCTAGACACTCTACCAGATGGGCATTGAGCAGGTGCAAGGAGTGCAAAGGGAGAGAACTCTTTGAGTTCTGTAATTTGAAGAAGAATCCAGAGAAGGATCTTCATAGGGTTTCTGAACACCCTAAAAGACTTAACAATAGGTTTCTTGAGCGAAGGATTGCCAGGAGGGCATCAGAATTTCTCCATCTGAAGGAGAAGGAAAAAAGGATCGAGTTCCTTAGAAGTCTGAGTAACGGGGAATCTTAGAAGGGATCACACCTTCATGCATGAAAAGACTCTACAAGGAATGCAGAAGTCGAAAAATCCTTTGAGCCTTCGAAAGGAGAAGCTCAGGAGGGACAAAAATTTTATACGCGCAGGCAAGAACTCAAAGTCGTGGAGCTCGTAAGGAAAATAATACCAGGTTGAGGCCTTTGGACATTGGAATTCCTTCCAATCATCGAAAGAAAGAACAGTAGCTTAGGAGAGAGCACAACTACCATCGGATCTGCCGAAAGGATCTGGACTGTTGAAAGTTTCTACGTCCAGGGAGTAGCAGGAGAGCACATAGGAGGAGAGGAGATCGTGAGTCGTCGAATCTCACTCAGATAGCCGATAGTTGTTGGATCTATTAGAAGAAGTGTGAAGTTTAAACCTTGAGAGTAGAGGGGAGAAGTCCCGAAGGAGTGAGCTATCGGGATTTCAGACTTCAGGATTTCGGAAGTCCTGATGACAAGAGATCGGGAATATCCATGGTGAAAGTCCCGAAATAGATCTGAGCCATCCATCTGGGAGGAGGACATGTGTCATGAGATCATCCACATTGGGGATTCAGACACCGGGACTCACAAAGGTGAGCATTTTTACTTCGCACCTGGCGAAGTCCTGAAAAGATCACAACCATCCATCCGTGTAGGACACGTGGTGGAGATTGAGAGTCCATCAGTATTTTGGATATCGGGGATTCGAGTTGACATAGGATTGTGTCACAGGGGGTCACAAGTCACAAAATTGCAAAATGATGAGGACCGTCCATCTGAGGGAGGACACATGGCAACAATCCAGGATTTCGAGGAAAATCTCGAAAGGAAGAGTCCATCGGGATTTTAGACTTCGAGATTTGAGGAGTTCCGTTGACGAGAGGTCGGGCTCTCGCATTGATAAACTACGAAAGGATCACGATCATCCGATTAAGTAGGACACGTGGAAGAGATTGGAGGGGTTTCGACATTTCAAAATTTGGAACTTCGGGAGTTCCAAGGACAAGAGATCCAAGCATTTCGGCATTTGAAAACTCAAAATCACGAAGAAGGAGAAGACCCGGGAAGAATAGCATTTTCACATTCCGAGCATCGAATTTTTGGGAATCGGCATTTCGGGAGTCCAAGGGACATGAGTTCGGTCTCTCATATTGGTAAACCTCGATATAGGACTGCGGTCACATGAGAAGTGGTCGTATGGACCAAAGGCATAGCCCAGGGGGCTAATTGTTGATAAAGTCGTTTGGGCATTTTGGCATTTCAGAGTTCGGAGTTCGAGAAGACAGAGGTTCTCGACATCGGTAAACAAAAAGTCCTAAAAACCAAAACTCATGGTCGTGTGCAGAAGACCGTGAGGTTAGAAGAAGGACCTATGGAATGGAAATTCTGAGATTCCAAAGGAGGAATTGAAAGAGCCGCTTTGGCTCGAGGAAGCAATTGAACGATCCTGTGAGCGAACTTCGGCCCGAGGATCAGAAGGGGTCTGCATCAGTTTTGGTATCAGAGCGAGATTTCATCTGTATATTTTAGGTGAAGTGAGGCAAAGGAAGACAGAGCCCTGGAGACTTTATGATGATTGTTTGCAGGAAGGAAACAATCAAGGAGACAGTCAAGAGAACTGTAGGAGAGGCTGGAGACACTCGGGGTTACAGAGTGACAATAGTAAATTTGCCAGGAGGGCAGATAGACAACAAGATGGCTATTGAAGGCCATAGATATGCTGGAAGGAAAGACCCAGAGCTGATGAGAAAAGCAGAAATAGATGAAGAGCTCGCTGATATAAGGGAGGAGATGGAAAAGCTTGCATTGCGTATGTAGCAGAACACCAAGTCAATATGGGTATATGAATGGCCCATGAGGAAGCCGAAAGTAAAATGGCCAGTCAAGGAGTTGATGGCTAGATGACAACATAGGCTATTAAGAGGATGGTTGAGGCATGCTGAAAACCTCAACGGACGTAAGGAGATGGTTTAGGTATGTGAACCAGAGACTAGGAGAAACCTTGGTAGTGAGGATGAATTGGGATTAGCTAAAGATCTCAACGACTGTCAAGAAGATAGCTAGGAAATTCCCAATTGCCAGGAGGGCAGAGAGTTGATATTACTGCAGGATCTCACAAACTGTCATAAGGACAGCCGAGAAATTTCACATTGCTAGGAGGGAAATGATATGAGGTCACTGCGGGATCTCATGGACTGCCAAGAGGGTAGCAGGAAAGTCCCAATTTGCTAGGTGGGCATGGGAACATAAATGGGACTGTTTGAGAATCTCATGAACTCAGAGGTGAGTTTAGATCAGCCCAACGAGCTGACAAAGAAGATGAGCTCAGAGGTGGATTTGGATCAGCCAGAGCAGCTGATAGAGAAGGAATATCGGAAGAATATTCTAATGATTGGGGGAATTGAGATATTCCTACCACTTAGCCCAGAGGAGGAAGAGATCTATGTTGCCGATGATGCGGCAGGAGGAAGATAGCCAGCTGTGACTGTCAAAGAAGAATTGGAGCAGGTGTTAGAAGCTGCCCAGGTAGAGGAAGAAAATGATAATTTTGAGGAATGGCTCAACAGTTTTAGCCAGGGAGATGAGAAGATTGCAGCACTGAAGCTGATAGTAGAAGAAGAGAAGATGGATGTAGTACTCACTCCATGGGAGATGGAGCTGGAGATGTTGGAGGATTGGCTAAAAAATTCATAGAAAAACAGAGGAGCATTATGAGGAATCGCTCAAAGACTTCAACTAGGGAGATGAATTGGTGAAGGCTGCAGTATCGAGGTATGCAACAAATGATGAACATAAATTCCAGGTTGAGGAGAAACTGGGCGAAGATGGAATTCAACCAGCAGGAGAACTAGTAGAAAAGGAAGTTGAACAACAGTTTAGTAAGGACTGCAGAGATGAAGTCTACAACAGAATGGACACTTAGTTCCACAGAAGATGAAGAGGATGGTATGGGAAATCATGGTGATCTACCCATTTGTAAGGAGAAAATGCAGCTAAGGAGACTGCATGAACAGGGCCAGCCACTGGAGCAGCTGGACGAAGTGATAGAGAAGATCAGAAGTCTGATGGTAGAGTCAGCAGAGACTACCAGTAAGGAGAAGCTGGGCAGAAAAGCAGCAGCAGCAACGACAGAGAAATGGAGCAGGTGAACAACTCCAAAAATTTGTTTGGGATCCAGGAGGATTTCAACAACTGATATGGGAAGCTCATGAGCAGGAGCTCATGAATTTTGTAGCTATGGAGTATGATGCAGGAGCATCTCTCCATGTCATCTAGCCAGCCAGCCAGCCCACGTCAGCGTATGCATTCAATGGGAAGAGGCGCAATCTCATGTCAAATTTGAAATTGAATGTAATTAATTTTATAGGCTGTTGAGCCATGGAGCCGTACCTTTGCATAGACATTAGAGTAGATATCCTTGAATGTTTGTAAGGCTGAGATCTAGATATGATTCTGGACTAGACAACCCATTCAATGTAATTGAATAGGGTGGGTGAGTTTGGAGGGAAGAGCTCAAAGAGCCCCCTCATGTAAAATATAGGGAGATCTTCTTTGTATTATGACACAGATAGAGAGAGAGAGTAGAGAAGAGTCAAGACTTTTTTACAGTCCACGCTCGGAACACCTTTGAAAAGAGGCCATTTTATTAATACAAACCATAGCATTTTTTTTCTACATATTGTCTGTGTTGTGCGAATGTCTATGTGTGTTATTTATATGTTGTAGATGTATGTTAGGTATGCATTTGTAGGAGTTGTTTGATTTCAGGGTTGGAGTTCTTTGAGGCTTCACACCAAAAGGGTGTGACAGAACATTGTGGGTTCTGATAGCGATGCATAGAGGGTGCATTTCTGAACTTTGCGGATTCAGACAAAGGCATGCCAGAAGGGCACAACAACCGAAATCATCAACTCAGAGGAAGACCTCAAGGTTGCTAAATACCTTGGAGGCAAGGCTGTGTAAGGAAGACACAGTTGCAAACATAATCTCTAAGGAGTTCTGTAAGGCTCTGCCAAGAGGGCATTGAGCACAGGCACAGAGTGCACAGAAGAACTCTAATGTGAGTTCATAAGGAGACAGAATCTCTGAGGAGTTCTATAGAGCTCTGCCAAGTGGGAATTGAGCATATGCATAGTGATTCATTGAGGAAGAACTCTGTTGTGAGTTCAGACAGAAGTCAGAATCACTAAGGATTCTAGACACTCTGCCAGATGGGCATTGAGCAGGTGCAAGGAGTGCATAGGGAGAGAACTCTTTGAGTTCTGTAATTTGAAGAAGAATCCAGAGAAGGATCTTCATAAGGTTGTTGAACACCCTAAAAGACTCAACAATAGGTTTCTTGAGAGAAGGATTTCCAGGAGGGCATCATAATTTCTCCATCTAAAGGAGAAGAAAAAAAGGACCGAGTTCCTTAGAATTCTGAGTAATGGGGAAGCTCAGAAGGGATCGCACCTTCGTGCATGCAAAGACTCTACAAGGAGTGCAAAAGTCAAAGAATCCTTTGAGGATTCGAAAGGAGAATATTAGGAGGGACAACGTTTTTATACGCACAGGCGAGAACTCAAAGTCGTGGAGCTCACAGGGAAACAAATCCGAGGTTGAGGCCTTTGCACATTGGAATTCCTTCCAAGCATCAAAAGAAAGCGCAGAAGCTCAGGAGAGAGCATAGCTGCCGTCGAATCTGGACCGTTGAAAGTTTCTACATCCAGGGAGTATTAGGAGAGTGCACAGGAGAAGAGGAGATCGTGAGACGTCAGATCTCACTCAGACAGCCAATAGCCATTGGATCTGTCAGAAGAAGCATGAAGTTTAACCCTTGACAGTAGAGGGGAGAAGTCCCAAAGGAGTGAGCTATCGAGATTTTGAACTTCAGGATTTTGAAAGTCCTGGTGACAAGAGATTGAGAATCTCCATGGTGAAAGTCCCGAAATAGATCTGAGCCATCCATCCGGGAGGAGGACACATGTCACGAGATCACCCACATCGGGGATTCAGACACTGGGACTCACAGAGGTGAGAATTTTGACTTCACACCTAGCGAAGTCTTGAAAAGATCACAGTCGTCCATCCGTGGAGGACACATGGCAGAGATCGAGAGTCCATCAATATTTCAGATATCGGGGATTCGAGTTGACAGAGGATTGTGTCATAGGGGGTCGCAAGTCGTGAAATTGTGAAACTACGAGGACCGTCCATCTGAGGGGGGACATGTGGTAGCAATCCATAATTTCAAGGAAAATCCCGAAAGGAAGAGTCCATCGGGATTTCAGGAGTTCCGTTGACGAGAGGTCGAGCTCTCGCATTGATAAACCCCGAAAGGATCACGATCGTCCAATTGAGTAGGACACGTGGAAGAGATTGGAGGGGTTTTGGAATTTTTAAATTCATAACTTCGGGAGTCCCGAGGACAAGATATCCAAGCATTTTGACATTTGAAAACCTGAAATCATGAAGAAGGAGAAGACCCGAGAAGAATAGCATTTCGGAATTTCGAGCATCAACTTTTTGGGAATCAACATTTTGGGAGTCCAGTGGACAGGAGGTCAGGCTCTCGTATTGGTAAACCTCGATATAGGATTACGGTCACATGAGAAGTGGTTGTATGGACCAAAGGCATAGCCCAGGGGGCTAATTGCTAATAAAGCCATTTGGGCATTTCGACATTTCAGAGTTCGGGAGTTCGAGAAGACAGAGGTTCTCAACATCGGGAAATAGAAAGTCTTGAAACCCGAAACTCATGGTCGTGTGAAGAAGACCGTGAGGGTAGAAGAAGGACCTGTGGAACGGAAGTTCTGAGATTCCAGAGGAGGAATCGAAAGAGCCACTTCGGCTCGAGGAAGCGATTGAACGATCCTGTGAGCAGACTTCGGCCCAAGGGTTAGAAGGGGTTTGCGTCAAGATACCTTCATGTTCCTCATAAGGGAAGCCAATGCTAAGACCTTAAATGGTAAAAATACATTGGATGAATTCTGGACTTGAGCGTTGATTATGTGTCTTGAAGGTCCTAACCTTGCAGGGTAGGATTGGGCGGGTAGACATTATTTGTCCTTGCTTTCTTTTATGTGATTTGATGATAGTGATGTTCACATGTTGACCTATTAAGAAGATGCTCAATAATTGTTTTGTGACCTTATTGAGAAATTGATATCAATTAAAAATAGATCAATTACTTTTGTTATTGTGTATCTTAAATGTCTTGATTATGTAATTGTCGTAATGAACTTTTCCCAACCTATTTACAAAAAAAAAATTGTTCCTTCGTTATATTCGCTTACCTTGTGTAGTGTATGAAGGGATGTTTATTGATGAAATATTAGAAAATGTTGATACTGACAAATTTGGGAAGAAAGAAGCTAAGCATTATATAAGATATCGTGTTAAGAATATGTATAATACTTTTTTCAAAGATGAGTCACTAACAATACAAGCTCAACTTTGACTTTGTCTAACAAATTCAAGAAAATTAAAAGAAGCTACTTCATTATTGGGTATTCAAAAGTTGATAAAAGATACAAATGTGAAATAGAATGTCTTTGACAATATAACTAGTGTATTAAAAGATTTTGAAAAATCTCAAAAAAAAGATGTCAGTATTGCACGTAGAGTGATACAAACAACAGTTGTTTCATCTAGAAATATAAAAGATCATTTGACACAACACATGTCAAAAGTGATGGGAACCTCAAGAAAAACATTGTACAAACATAGAAAATTTTGATTGCAAATACATGCAAATGATGAACTTGCTTGTTGGATAATTATTTCTAGACAACCCTACAAAGATAGACTTGCAGAAAATGTTAAAGAATCAGCCCACAATTTTTGGTTGACAAAATCTCGTGTTTCACCACATACAAGGGATGTGTTGCGATGAAGAATAACATGAAAATAATATGAATAACATCCAAAAAATATTTCCAATGACACAAATAGAATTTTTCAATAAGTTCAAAGAAGAGCACAAAGAAGTTAAAATTTCTATCAATACATTGGTGTAACAAAAACCATGGTTTGTTAGACCCATAATTGTTCATGACACTTTTTGTTGTCATTATCATGTGGAATTTGAGTTATATTATGACGCTTTTCTTGATTTTGGTAAAACTTTGTGTGCAAGTTCACCTCCTCCTTCCACATTCCGTGCTTTTATATCTGAAATTCTATGTGTAAAAGAAGGTGGTGAATTATTTTACCAAAAAAAATGTGTTGGTGGAAAGAAATGTGAACATTGTGGAAATCTAAGTTTGTTTCACTCAAGGTATCCTATTGATATGAACGATCAATCCTTGTCTAATATAACAATCAATTGGAAGAGATATTAATATATCAGCAGCACGACTCCACATTCTTCAAATGTTATTTCCAAAGGGATTGATTTGAAAGTAGATAAAATTTGTGGGATAGATTTTTTGAAGAAGTTTGAGGAAGAAATTTATAAATACACCAAGCATTCACATAGAGCTTGATGACAAGACCTACAATTTAAACAATCCCGTGAAGTGTTTCCACGAGGGACAATTGTTTTTCTAGTTGATTTTGTAGAGAATTACACATTCGCTGCACAAAAGGAAATACAGAGTGAATATTATCATTATGATCAAGTCACTATATTTGTCCACGTTCTATATAGACATGCTCAACAAAGTGTTGATAACATAGAAAGCACCGATGAAAATCTCCATGTTATTAAATAATATCACTTTTATATAAGTGATGACCGAGCACACGATACACAATATGTACAACATTTTTTTGATAATTTTATGATTCATTGAAAGAACATGGGATCAAACTAGATCGACGTTGGATATGGTCAGGTGGATGTGTGGGTCAGTTCAAATCTTCATGATAATTCTATTGGGTTTGTCGTCTTCAAAAGAAATCAAACATTAAACATTGTTGGAATTTCTTTGAGACTGGTCATGTAAAAGGAGAGCACGACGGTGTAGGGGCATGTGTAAAATGAACACTTCGAAGGTATCAGATGAACCCTCATGCCATTCGATTTGAATCTAATGATCAAGTTGTTGAATGGTGCAAATTGGTGCTAATCCATGAATACATATATGTTACACATGTATACATGATATTTTTATTCACATGTTCAAATTTATATGATCTTCAGTCATGTTCTTGATAGATTTCAAGTTAACAAGTTCTTGTCTTGTGAAGGTTTTTTTGGTATGTTGGAAACCAAGATGTAAATAGATCAATCCCATATGAGGCCGATACAATACATGGGACGCGAAAAGTGCATTCAGTTAAAACAAAACACTATTAAAATGTGTTTTCATTTGATAGAAGAAATGAGTCTTGTTTTTGTTCAGTTTGCATAGAGGACACATAATCCATAGAGTTTTGCGAAAAAAATGCGGAATATGTTAAAGCTTGGAGACACACCGAAATTATTACAAAAGGGAAAATTCCACTTGCAAGCTCAGAGAAGATGGAATTTATGTTTCAATTGTTAAAATATATTTGTTAAATATTTAAACAACTTGTACTTGTAATTTGGATATATAAAATTTATATATAGTAGATGAGTTTAATGGCACATGCATGTCTGCTAATATAACGAGAACTGCTCATTGGAACATATTGAATTTTTTGCAGGAGATGTCTTTGTCGTGGTTGCACCTGTAGACAACATTGAAAATCTAAAATATTATTTGATGCGATGCACAGAAGGAAATATGAGGTTATTAGAAGATTTTGATGATAATGGTTTTATATAAGAAAGATGATCCATCGTATTGAAAGGATATTTTTTTCAAGAAACCCATCAAACCGATAGTCATGTTCACTTTCAAGACTATCAGTTGGATGTCATAAGTTTTCAATATAGCCATTTGGTATGTGCAACACGCATAAATTTAATAGAGGTTCAATCAAGGAAAAAAACAAAATTTAGAAAAAGGAAAATGTCAAAAGTCGATCATGAACGAATAATTGAAGGTGATATACCATTAATTAAACAAGTGACATACATTCCATAATTTTTTATTTTGCATTGAAAGTACACATATTTATGGATATCTAGGATTATGGAATCATCTTGTTTAGTTTACTTTTGTGGTCAATTCAAATAAGGAACTATATTTTTGATGAATTATAACTTATCGAGCTTTATTTAATTTTTTTTTCATAAAACTAGATCTAATTTGGTCAATTCAAAATTATTAAATATTTGGTTCCCCATATGTCCTCCAGACCACTTAAGGGATGAGATAACATGCTCTGTATTTTCTAGTCATGCTCTAAATTTGATCTTGTTTGTTTTTTAATACCATGTTAATTCGAGTAAGGTGAGTTTTAATGAAATGTTTGTCATGTACTTCTTTATTAATCACAATTTCGCACATATAACTAGATCTCAATTATAATTTATGTACGGGTTTAAATGGTTTAAAGGGTCTCATATATTTCAAAATATGAGGCTACAAAAGCTGCAAAGAAGATGCAAAATCCTATAAAGTCACTGACATAGCCATGAGGGGAAGTTCAGAGAAAACCAACAGTTTCCTAAAGTCTTGTTGTAATTATGATAACAAGGCTTATTATTATTCAAGTTCAGGTTTATTGGAAGAGATAAAGATTCAATTTGCTTCTTTGCCTTTACCTGTGCTGATCACTCATTTGCAATCCATTCCAATCAAATGATACTTCCACTTCCCACTTAAGTTTTTCCATGTGAATGAGATTCTTTGAATTAATGGAATGTTGAGTGGATAAAAAATATCTTATTATCATTGAGATACTTTAAAGTAATGGAATAAGTTTTATTTGATATTAATTTTATCATTTTAATTTTTTTTTATGTCATGGAATATTATATTGTAATTACAAACCTTTAAAATCAATTTTAAAGTATGATGACTCTTGTGATTTTTTTTTTATGTTTTTGATACATTTTAAATGTCACATGGAATTTGGAATATTTCATATCCCACTCAATTATAAACTTTTACAATAGTTTAATGAATATTTAGCCAAAAATGAAAAATAAAAAATAATCATGAAGTATAATCCCTACTTACAACAATTCAAAATACCAATCACTTATAAAATGACTATATAAAATGAAGTGTAATTAATCATCATTGTCATTATCCCACCACATGATAGAGAGAACATCATAAGGGTGTTGTATATATTGTATTAAATACAATGCAATCATTATGATCTACCCAAGACATAGTCCATAAATATGTTGCATATGCAATATTGAGAAGCATTTTCAAAAACATGTAAGAAGAAATAAATTCTTTCAAAATATTCTAAAATTTGAAAATGAAGTTCCCTAATAATTCAGGTGAGCTATTTTATATGTACATCTATCAATATAACTTTTTTGTAAAGTGATAAATAAATGATAAAATTAAGAAAGAAGTTGGAGAACCTAAAGTAACTTACCACTGTATATCTTAAACTATTGCACCATAAGTACTCTAAAACCATAAAAAAACACAATTTTAACCTGCATAGAATTAAAAAATAAAAAAATGAAATAAATCTACTCATACAAGTGTTAAAATAATATACTTTTTCCTACTTACTTCCAAGAGGGAGATTTGTTATGGGTATATGAAGTGGCTTTGGAGGTTGAAAGATAAAAAATTAGGTGAATATTAGAAACAAAGAGTTTTATGCTTAATATATTATTCCTTTGTATATAAAAAATACCTTTTTGGAATATAAAATATATATAGAATAGAACATAAAGTTATCACATCCAATGAGTGAATGAGGTATGTTCTTCTGAGTTGTTTTTGATCCTTGGCTAATTTTTTTTTATTATCTTTGAACATCCCAAGCCACCTTATATATGACCCAAGCAAGTCCTTCTTGGAAGTAAGTAAGTAGTAAGTAAGATGAATAATTTTTATTTAGAATTGAAGCATTTGTGTGACTATATTATTTTAACACTTATATGAGCTAGTTTCAGTGAAATAATGAAGACCTCTTAGAACTATCTTCAAATGAAAAGGATCTATATCCATTGATTCAAAAACCAATTGAAACTGCATGTGAATAATTATTTTCTCCCCGAACAATCTTGCATATTCATGGAAGGTGTGTTGCCATTATATGTGAAAAAAATACAAGAGGTAGAGAAACATGTATCCTAGGAGAGTCCATTGAAATAGACTGCTAGGGATTATCTAAATCTATTAATAGAATATTATACAATTCAAGTCACCCTTAATTGACTTGTGGGGTCGACTTGTACTTTTGGTCTTCAATATCTTCTTTAATGCTTTCTGGGGTTTCTTTAATAGTTTAATGGGATTTGACCTGTCTTCTTGGCATTCTTCTTTATTAGAAAAGTTGTTCATAATCCTTGTTGATTTATCTTCTCCTCACATAGATGTCTAAATTAATATAGGACTCTAATGTAGAGTAAATCCACCGAAAATCCCCTCATCACAAGGGGTCTCTTGAGCCTACATCTTCAACATTAGACTAGACTTGTAAACAAGTCAAACCTACCCTATAAAAAAATAGATGACTCCATCTTAGAGCATGCAATATGAGAGCATATCGAGTCTTTTGCAAATCATAAC
The DNA here is from genome assembly GCA_009831015.1 of Picea engelmannii. NCBI lineage: Eukaryota > Viridiplantae > Streptophyta > Pinopsida > Pinales > Pinaceae > Picea > Picea engelmannii. The sequence goes on from ML777498.1 coordinate 1,115,765, forward strand.
CAATATGGGAGGATGTCTGTCAGTTGTTGCTAACTGGAGAAACATCAACAATTATCATTAATTTTCCTTAACTCATTTTGTGGTTTATAGAAGCTACTTGTTGAATTTTAATGGCTTTTTTGTAGATGGTTACTAGTTGTTGAGTAATTAATGAACTAAGAACTTAGTAATCTATATATTGTGGAGGTTTTACTTCATTTTTTAGTGTTTAATGGTTGTTATCCATATTAACATCCCTCTTTCCTCCATTGTTGGGTGATTTTAGAGATGGGAAATCAATGGCTCCCATTCTAGAGCTGTTGCAAATAAAGTGAAAGTTGTTAAATCCAGTTTTTTTGGGCATTTACTCTTTCCCTGAGATGTGTGCATCCCCCACAAGACATAACCTTATTTTTGAGTGGATTTCATGTTGCATGGGCATTTTTAGACATTGTTGGGTGGATTTCTTATTGCCTGGTCTTTTTAATATATTTCCAAGTGGATTTCTTCTTTCCTGGGTGTTTCTATACATTTCATGGACGTTTATAAACATTGTTGGGCATATTTCTTATTTCTTGGGAGTTTTTAGATATTGCTAGGTGGATTTCTTCTTGCCTAGGCATTTTTAAACATTGTTGGGTGGATTTCATATTCCTGGGGACATTTTACCACTTACCTGGGTCATCTCTCACTTGCTTGGATGCCTTCATATCTCTCTGGAAATTTTATTCCATGCTTGGACAAATTTACATTCTTCTTGGGCCGATTTCTCTCTTGGCTAAACATTTCATATTTTTTTTAATTCTCACATACCTTCTGAGTCGTTTCCTCAATAGTTGGTAGGTCGTACGATCATCTAATTTCTCCTAAAGAGGAATCAACTGCACATGAGTTGACTAAATCAATTGGGTAGATCAATTAACATAGGAAACCACATCTATATGCTTGTGTGAGGAAGCATATTGACATAGTGACAGAATATGATAATTATTTTGCATTTAGTTGGAGCAAGCATGGGAAATTAGGTTCTAGATCCATAAGAAATTAAGTGGAGATTTCTCTAGTACGGTGTCTTTTATCAAATTCCACAAATGTTGTCTATGGATATGATTTCACAGTGTAGCTATCTATTGTACAAGGATTTACTCTAAGCTTTCGTAATATAGTTTGCTTGATTATGGCACATATAATAAGTACAAGTAAAAGAGGGTACAATAAAACTGGTTTATGAAGTACAACCTCGTCCTCGAGAAACTATTTCCTTACCAACAAATAAATAAATAAAACCACACAATTATAGTTTCTTTAATGAGGGCATTAAACGTTTATATTCCTATCAAGTATTTCAATGTAATCACATGAACAAAGAAGTCTTGGGTTCTTGGACATTGGCCTTCCAAAGCACTCAACCTAGTGAAGTCTTGTAAGCAAGCCTTAGAGCCAACCAACAAAACCAACCTCATATGCCTTTAGCAAAACAATGCACAAAGAGATGGTTGCAAAGAAGTTGGCACTCAAAACTACATTCAAAGCATAAGTCTTACAGCCATTAGAAGAATCAATAGACAAAGTTTTCAGTGATAGAGTATTGGTAGAGATTGTTTTTTTTATTGGCCTGATTGGGATTGCATTGTTAGCTAACTATTGGGTGTAGGTTACACTAGAAAATAGTGGTCCATTGACTAAAATATTACAGGCCTTACAACCATTTGAAGAATCCTAAGAACATAGCTTAGAAAATATTTTTGCATAAGGTTTATGTTGATGAAGTGAGTGCGCTATAATTCCCTCGCTTACATATCATATGGTATTAGTGAAGTTGAATCCTTGACTGTTGGCCCTCAACCAAGTTTTGAGGAATACTTGGTCATATTTGACCCTTTTTGGGATTGTGACAGCTAGTCAAAGATGGAGTGCAACGTGAAGTGGAAATTGGGGGAGAAAGACCTATTTTCGGATCCTTTTTAGGGTTTTTGGGTTGATGTAATGGGAAAGGGATGTCGGCCCGTGGGTTTACCCACGCTTAGGCCCATTTTTTAATCTATAAATAGATACTTAGGCAATGTAAGTGGAGGGTGGTAATACATCTATGTGATGTATAGCTAAAGGCTTAGTGTTGGATCTGTGTGATCGGATGTATATTTCAAGTTCTCGGTGCACGATTATAATAAGCTTGAAAAGCTCAGTGCAAGTTGTTGTAGTTTTGTGCTGAAGTGAAAGGAAAAAGGATCTAGTGAGCTGTGCAAATATTCTGTCCTATGCGAAGTAAGGGTCATTGAAGCTCTGTGTTGTAACTGCTTGACTGAGATAATAAAGAAGAATATTTTGTGGACGTAGCCCCAGGGTGGGGGTGAACCACGGTAACTTTGTGTGTTGTGCTATGTGATTCAATCTAATTCTAAATACCTTGATGTGTTTAGATAGATCTAGTTATGCTCTGTGCTTATGATATATGAATGAATGTTAGATATGATATATAAGATGCTTAGTGTCTGATCTGGTGAATCCAATCTATCTTGTTGTGGCTAAGTGCTAAGTCTTCTTGAATCTAAGTATATACTGCGATGCTCTGTGTTACTTGTGAAGTAAGATAAGGGTTAATTCTAAGTGAACTATTGGTGATGAGTGCTCTGTTAAGTGTATAATCACAGATCTGTGTCCTAGCTAAGGTTGTAGACATCTGAGTCCTGCAACCACCCCTACCTCTACCTCGGGTGAGACTTCATCTGCTTCACAGGTGTTTTCAAAAGGGCCAGTAGTTAGGGTTTTGTTGGTGCGCTCTTGAGCATTGAACCTTGGGTCTGCCCCTGTGCCAACAAATGGTTCCGTTTCCGAGACTTGAAACTGTGATTGCTGGGAACTAAAGAAGAAGAAGCTTTGTGCAAAATAAGCTCTAAATCAAATTAGATCTGAAGAAAGGAAGATCAGATATAAAGAAAAGAAGTGAGATCTGAACACTCCGTGCTCTAAGAAAAGTAAAAGTGGAAATTTCTGAAAGAAAGAGGTCAGATCTACATAAAAGAGGTAAGATCTGTAAGCTCTGTGCTCTGATAAAGGTAAGAATAGTTAAAAGGATTAGATCTAAAAGCTTTGTGCTCTATATAGGTAAGATAAGTGGAAATTTTTGTTTCTAAAGCATGAATTTAGGTATGCTTGATAGATTTTGTCCTAGACTGAAAACTAGGGCATTCTTAGATGAAAGAAAGTTTGATAGACCTGATAAGAATAATGATAGATATGTTATACCTATGCATAAAAAGAATGTTTAGACTAACAGATGGATGCATGATCCTAGAAAGAATTTTTCCCAGGCTAACTACCATGACCCTAGTGCGCAGTACAGAAGAGGTTGGGGATCATTTAAAAGGAAGAGAGGATTGACCCTATGTTACAGTTGCAGAAAACCAGGACATCTAGATAAGGAGTTCCCTAGTGGAAGAATGAGTTGTCTCTATTGCAAAGCTTTGGACCTGAAGTATTGGATTGCCCTAGAATGATTGTCAGGCTTGAAAAAATGAATCTACATGAAGAAAACCCTAAGGAAAATCCACAAATAGCAGAAACCTAGAAAGAATCAGAGAAGATGTTACTACATATGAAAGAAACCTTGAATGATCACCGACATATCAGGCTATCAGAGATATTCAAAGAAAAAGAATGTATCGAATTAAGAATAGAAGACTTCGACATTGACTGTGTTCTTGATGAGGAAACACAGGTGAATGTCATGACAGAAAGAAATTGGGAAGCTATAGGGAGACATACTATGACTCCATCCCTAAGAGGAATAGGGTTATTCAGAGGAAAAATGGTAAACCTATGTGGAAGGCTCACTCAGAATTCTATGAATGTCAATGGAACTTCGACAGAGGAAGATTTTGAAATCATCAAATTTATCGACGACAATGCCCCATTTACTATGTTACATGGAAATCCTTGGATTGAAAGAGATCACGCTAGAAAGAAGGATGAAGAATTTTTTTTAGAACAACAGAGACAAGAGTTAAAAGAATTCATGACCACAAAGATCACACAGTTGATTGAAGAACAAAACAATAGATCGAAGCCATTTCACACTAGAAACCCATATTTTGAAGTTATCAAAACACCAGAGGATTCACAGAAGACTGAAGTCTCCATCGCAGATAAAGAAGAGATGTTATCCCTGAACCCTAAGAAATAACATCAGCAACGGGAAGTGACTATATCCAAGGAAAATAGAAATCAAAATGGGAAAAGAACCACTTAGACGAAGCTCACTGAAAAGAAATCTAGAAAGTTAAGTAAGAAGAAGGCGAAGATGGAAAAACTACAGGAGAGTCTAGATGGAACTTCACAAAAAGAGAAATTGCAAAATTCGAGCTTCGTTGAGATATCAAAATAGTGACATGGGTCACTTCTCCATGGCGAAGTGATATAGCCATTGGAAGCCAATTATGGGTCACTTCTCCACTCCGAACGGGTCAAAAAGAAATTATGGGTTACCACTAGACCGTTGGACAACACCAGAATGGATAGAACGAAGTTAATGAAGGCTCCATGTTCGTTGCAAGCAGACCATTGCTGAGATTGCCTATTTAGCTCGTCGTTCCATGCCCGAAGAACACTTTTGCCAATTAAGAAGTTGAAGCTCGTAGATTAGAAAGTGTCTATAGTGATCGTCACACCTTTGTTATTTATCCCAGTACAGTGCTTAAGATTAGTGTGACCCCGATTATTTTCCTTGAGCGTATATGTCCGACGAGCTCAACACAGCTGAAGTATCTATAAGAGAGGTACTCGCTAGCCTCAAAACCAAATGAGTCATGTCAGAAAGAGGGTTTTCTATGGGTTTATAGGCATCATTGACAAGAGGAATGCAAGCCTCCCCATCGACTGCTCGAGCAAGAACATCTCAAGCCAACACAGAAAGAAGAACTAAGCATAAAGACGACATAACCAATGCGAAGTTAGTACCATCCATCCTACCCTCTTACATACCCCCTCTGAGAGGTGCAATTAATCGGGACAACATCCCTAGAGACTTTGAATACACCCTAGTCACTACTTATCTACCAAAAGGAGTACGCATCTACCACACAGATCAAGACAAGGTTGCGGCATTGAAGTTTTGCGACTTCAACCTGGGAGACCGTAAAGCTTACAACATGCTTGACCCACACAAGTACTTAACCAGAACCAAGGGAAAGAATTCCAAGATCGTCCCTCAACAATGGACGATGAACCTCGAGCAGTCTACTTTTCTCAGCGTTATGAAAATACCGCACTTTGGAAGACACCAAGAGGTGAATGCTTGTGTAAAATTGCTGCTAGAAAGTTACCATGGAGGATACATGTGGTTAAATCAACACATAACTGTTGATCTGGTGCTGAACAATAGGATCATTGGGATTAGTATGCAGGGCCCTGATCCCCAGAATTACTACCTTGGAAAGATCGTGGACCGTGCTCTTTCACAGAATATTAAAGAAGCTTATGGCAATGTCAAGAACGGAACACGAGGCTACAAGGTAGCCTCTATCGAGAGTGGCGCAGTGTGCCTTGCATGCCAACTGATAGCAGGGAAATTGGTACCTAAGAACAGACCAAATCAAGTATCAGGCTTCATAGTTGACCTCGCAAGAAAATGCGCAGAGGGACTACAGATGAACTGGGTGAAGTACCTGGTTAACTAGCTAGAGATTGACTACAGAGAAGCCCAAGATCAGGGGCATGAATTTCATTTTAGCTGGTTTCTAATATTGATCTCTTTTGTTGCATGGGAGCTACAGGAAGGCGCAACCTCCCCAGACCTCGACCCTTTTGAGCCCTTAGCTACGAAGTTCAGTTCCTTATGGTACTCGAATGATATGAACAAGCAATGGCAATCAAATGTCATTTTTCATACATACTATAACCAACTGAAGACAAAAATAGGGGGTGAACCTCACATAACCCTGAACAATTTACAAAGGTTTCGACCTTTGATAAAGTTCAGCGTAGATCACCACTTTATATACCTAACTCCACGCGTTGATGAACACCAGGAACAACTTCAGTCCTATTATAAGCTGACAGAAGAAGACCTGGAAGAAATCACCAAGTAATGATCGGCGGACCTCCTTATCTCAGCATATCCAGCAGATATGTCCAACATCGATAGCCTAGAAGCTGTGCAGAATACACCTGGGCCTAGTAAGGTGAAGAAAACCAAGAAGATAAATAAAGTTGAGGAAATCCAGGACATCGATAGTATATCTGTAAGGACGACTTCCACCACACTCGATCAAGGAGGTAATAAAGAAGACTTTAAAGAAGTTGAACAAAGGCCAGAGGATGAAGTAGAGATCATAAAGAAAAGAAAGGGTTCACCTCCAGAACCTTCCTCCAAGAAGAAGTCAAAAGAATCCGTGACTAAATTGACGACCACACTCACCCTAGACAACTTCAGCTTTCTCCTCGCGACTATGAATGAAGCTATTGAAGAGATGACATAAAAACAAGTAGCCAAGCAAGAGGAAATGTACAACATAATTGAAATCGATCTCCAAGGAGTAAAGCAAGCACCTCAATCGAGCCATGCAGTTTCCACTGCGCTGCTTTCAGAAGGAACAACAGAAGAAGGAGATGAACTAGTTCAACTCTGCAGGATTGCTGACACAGTCGAAGTATGCCTTTGGAAAGCAGAAGAAGCAACAACGTAGGCCACCCAGGTCCTAAAGAAAGCATAGGAGGAAATCATAGAGTAGTGCCGAGGTGCACAACAAGAGAAGGAGGCCATCCAAGAAAAATTTGACGAAGACAGAGCAAAAATCCAAAAGGATAAAGAGCATCTTCTCACGAAGCAAGTCAGGATAGAAGAAGCTATCAACAGAGCATTTCGCTCTATTACCAGCTTAGAATAGAAGGCCAAAGAACCCTTATATAGTCAATTGATTAAGCTTGCTAAAGTTATTCAACAACTTCAACAAAGAGTCGTGGAATTAGAGCTTCAGATCATCCTAAGCACCCTGCAAGAAGAGCGCGACCAGGGAGAAATAACTGCCCGGAGTATAGTAGAAAGGATTAGAGCACTCACTGAAGAATGCAAACAATTAAGTAGCAGAAGTGTGCAGATACACAAGAACCTAACCGAGAACCTGGAATTGCATAAACTAGAGTCATAGCTCCAGGTGGTGAAGCAACATGCAGATAGACTTCAGATGCAGTTGAAGGCCCTATCAACCATAAAGAAAATGAAGCAACCCCATGAGCAACCCGTCGCACAGCAGCAGATCCACATGATCCAGAGCAAGGTAATGGAAGTAACTCAATAACTTCAACCTTTCTAGGATAAGGCATGTCAACTATTCTTAGAGATTGAGAACCAAGGAACAGAGTTGGAACAGGTCGTGATTACATAAGAACAACGCCTAGAGGGACCAATCAATAATGCACTCATCCAAGAGTTCACCGAGCAAGAGGAAATCACAAAGCAGCAGGTTGAAGTGGCTCAAGCCAAACTTGAGGTGTTTGAAGTAGGATTTTTCAGACCTAAGTGACTCAGGATGAGTCACAGGTGAGTGTTGGGGGTCTGTTGGCCCTTAACCAAGTTTTGAGGAATACTTGGTCATATTTGACCATTTTTGGGACTGAGACAGCTAGTCAAATATGAAGCGCAATGCGAAGCGGAAATTGGGGGAGCAAGACCTATTTTCAGGTCCTTTTTAGGGCTTTTGGGTTGATGTAACGGGAAAGGGATGTCAGCCCATGGGTTTACCCATGCTTAGGCCCATTTTGTAATCTATAAATAGATACTTATGCAATGTAAGTGGAGGGTGGTAGTACATCTATGTGATGTATATCTAAAGGCTTAGTGCTGGATCTGTGTGATCAGATGTATATTGCAAGTGCTCGGTGCACGATTGTAAGAAGCTTGAAAAACTTAGTGCAAGTTGTTGTAGTTTTGTGTTGAAGTGCAAGGAAGAAGGATCTAGAGAGTTGCATAGATCTTCTGTCCTATGAAAATTAAGGGTCATTGAAGCTCTGTGATGTAACCACTTGACCGAGATAATATAAAGAAGAAGATTTTGTAGACGTAGCCCCAGGGTGGGGGTGAACCACGGTAACTTTGTGTGTTGTGCTATGTGCTACGATCTGATGCTAAATACCTTGATGTGTTTAGATAGATCTATTTATGTTCTGTGATTATGATATATGAATGAATGTTAAATCTGATATATAAGATGCTTAGTGTCTGATCTGGTGAATCCAATCTATCTTGCAGTGGCTAAGTGCTAAGTCTTATTGAATCTAAGTATATGCTGTGATGCTTTGTGTTACTTGCAAAGTAAAATAAGGGTTAATTCTAAGCGAACTATCGGTGTTGAGTGCTCTGTTAAGTGTATAATCATAGATCTATGTCCCAACTAAGGTTGTAGACATCTGAGTCCTACAACCACCCCTGCCTCTACCTCAGGTGAGACTTCATCTACTTCACAGGTGTTGCCGAAAGGGTCGGTAGTTAGGGTTTTGTTGGTGCGCTCTTGAGTGTTGAACCCTGGGTCTACCCCTGTGCCAACATTAACCATGAAACAATTTCCATAACTTTGAAAAGAATGTTGCAGGACCCAATATGGGTAAATCAAGTAGAGACATGATAGTTTGGAAGACTTAAGGGCCAACAATGCCAAGCTTCGAGAAAAGAATGAATTCTTGAAAGAGAAGGTCCAAATTTTCAACTAGAGGATGGAATATATGGAGAAGAACCTTGATACTCTACCAAATTGTTGTCATTTCTAAATAACAAGTTTGAAGAATTCCAAGAATCCCTCATCATTGTCATGGAAGATTGGGACAAACATAGAGTGCATATTGTAAACCTTGGTGAGAAGGTCATTCAATTGGATTATTAGCAAGAATATAGGTTTACTCAGATGATGGCACAGTTGCAACAAGAGTTGGCAGAGAAGGAGGAGGCCTTGAAAAGGCTCCAATCCACTATATAAGAGCACCAGGAAGCAAGACCACTATTTATTGCCACTGCCAAACTAGTACCATGACTGAGACCACTTTGGTAAGTTCACCTTTGATAGACATTGCTCAAGATATTCTTGGTGGATTTGAGAAGCATACTAGAGGCATTGGTTCCAAACTCTTAAGGAACATGGGCTATGATGGACAAGGGTTAAGAAATACAAAATAAGGAATTTTGAGCCCCATTGTATCTACACAGTGGGTTGAGCATGAATCCCTAGGCTTCAATGACAAAAGTGAAAATCCCATGACCATGATGACCATTTTTTTGAAGGTGAAGGACATGCCAAAGTTGGCATACAAATCAAAATCAAGAGAAGGAGCAACAATGGTAAGTGAAGGTGGAAACCCACTACCACCTCAACCTTCTTATGGTGGATTGAAGGAGGAAAACAATGGGAAGAGCTCACAAAATTATACTAAAATTGTACTCAAAGAAACAAATAAGAGTATCATCTAAGGAAAGAAGAAGAAGAATACCATGAGGTCTACCTCAAACAAGGAATTCGTTGTTTGGAACTGCTACAAGAAGAGCGGCCATAACATTGGTAATTGTTGGTACATAGAGGCATGCTCATGTTGTGGAAAGAAATTCCATTGTGAGGAAACCTACTGGGAGAAGAAAGACACATGCCACAGGCCTAATCATTTTCAGAAGAAGAACAATAAGACTTATCTTAGACAACAACAAAATCAAAAGAACAAGAAGAACATGATTATCTCAACCAACCCATACCCCAATGTCAAGAATTTTTTCCACCACAACAAGTTGAGTGGAAATTTGGAAGAAAAGTGTTGGTGGCTTGATCTAGAGATTCACTGCAAAAACCACACAACCAAGAGAAGGGTGTGGGTAGTGAAGATTGTGGAAGATGAAGACTTTCTTGTATCTCCAATCCAAGGGGTAGAATTTGTCCAAGGAGATATAGCAACACAGGGGGTCTACATCACCAACAAGATGGATAACAAATTAATGACAAGGGAAGTCACATTCCAATGTTTTTTTTCAATCTTGCATCAAAAGAATCTATTCTTGAAGATGTGCCAAAGATTGGTGCACAGAGGTTAATGACCTTTGGAGGAGTTATTGAGAACTCCATGATGTGCTTGCAAGCATGTGTAGGCACTGGAGGGTTGTTTCCATGATGAGAAGAAAATGATCCTAGTAGCGGAATGCAACCACACTTCCCTTGAGGATTTGTTACATGGTGGAAACGTCTTGGGGTCACACTCAACAAGAAGACCAACATTTGACTTGGCTTCATGACTTCCAAGATGGACTATCTCCAAGACAAAGAGGGAGATGGGAATGGATGTTGAATCTTGAGTTTGGATATGGATATTGTAGAGATAAGATTCAATAAGTGAACTTCTACATTGCAGGAACAATAGGGGCAGTACCAAATATAGAGACATAGCCAACTACTGAAGCCAATAGCTAGATCCAAAGCCAGAATTGTTGCCAAGGGCTAGAGTTAGACCCATGTTCCATAGAAGTGAATAGAAGAACATCGATCCAAATTACTTTCCTTGAACTTCTGGAGACCAAAAAGCCTATCAATGGATGGGTGTGATCCAAAATGGATCCAAATCAATGAATAGGTAAGACTGAGTACCTGGAATACAATTCTACAATCTACGAAGGTTATGTAAAACATGTAAAAGAAAAATAAATGTAAATGTTGAATGAGACAAATGTGAGATGAAGAAGAAGAATAAATAAATGAAAAAAATATGAGAGGAGGCTAAGGAATGGGAAAGGAAAGTTTAGTGTTGTTAGCATTCCCCCTACCTCCAATTCTCTTTATTTCCTCATCACTCTAATTCTCAATGGGTCTTTTGGACAACCAAGGAGGAGGCATAGGAAGCCATGAGAGGTTTGTACAAAATATTGTTGAAATGAAAATACTAAGCCCCATTCAAAGATGGATTTTCCATTTGGGTTTACAGGGTAGATTTTGATTTCATTGTGATTAATTTTCCTTCGTGGTTGAGTATTCTACTGGGTTAACTTGTTTTGTGGTTTATGGAAGCTACTGGTTGAATTTTAATTGCTTCTCTATAGATGGTTAATAGTTTTTGAGTAATTAGTGAACTCAAAAGTTATTAATCTCTATAGTGTGGAGGTTTTGCTTCATTTTGCAATGTTCAATGGTTGTTATCTATCCTAAAAAATCTTGTTCCTCCATCATTAGGCGATTTTGGAGATGGGAAATCAATGGTTTCAATTCTGGAGTTGTTATAAATCAAGTGGAAGTTGTTAAATCTAGTTTTTATTGTTGTTGGTGAGTTGTATCTCTCCTACACATTGTCATTTCTTCCCTTGAGCTAAATTTCTCTTTGTTGGTTGGTGTCCTACTCCCCACATCCCATACTTCTCCCATAAGACAGATTTTGGACATTGTTTGTTGGGTGTTTACTCTTTTCCTAAGCTGTACGCATGCTCCACAAGTTGTAACCTCATTCCTTGGAAGATTTCATATTGCTTGGGCATTTCTAGACATTGCCTAGGCATTTTTAAATATTGTTGGGTAGATTTCTTCTTTCTTGGGTGTTTTTAAAAATTGCTAGGTGGATTTCATATTCATATTACTTGGGACGTTTTCCCACTCACCCGAGTCATCTCCGACTTGATCAAACAACTTAATATATCTCTAGATGTTTTATTCTATGCTTGGAAGGATTTTCATTCTTCTTGGATCAATTTCTCCCTTGGATAATTGTTTATTTTTTTCCTTAATCCACACATACCTACCTAAGATATTTTATCAGTAGTTCGTAGGCCATATGACTGTCTAATTTATCCTAAAGAGGAATCAACTGACATGAGTCGACTAAATTAGTTGGGTAGAGGGATAGGTCTCGAGAGTGACCAGAGAAAGTAAAAACCCACCAAGAGTAAGTGTGAAAGTGATATGGTTTTAGGGCTTACTTCATGGCTACTGGTATCAAAAAATCCATCTCTATGAGCACTTTTGTTGAGAGTGCACTTGATATTGAGTTACCCAATATTTGTGTGCCACCTTTTTCCAAACATTTTCTTGCATTTTTCTTGTCCATGCTTTCATTTTCAAATTTGTGGGTCCCCTTTATATAGGGTTTCAAGCTTTAACATTAATTTTTGGGACTATGGCAAGCACTGAATGAGTAGAGCTCATGTTGGATTGGATTTTGGTGGTCATGCTTTGCTATTTTAACTGTCTTTTCTAGCATCATTTTCTTATTCTTTTATAGTAGTTGCAATCAACCTCTGTGCCTTCAAGCCATTTCTCATGAGATAATGAAGCATGACCCATTGCCAAAGTTTAGTACACTATGATATGCTCCAAAATGGAAAGTGTTAGGTATGGTAGGAAATGGAACATTACCCTTGGGAAGGCCTGCGAGTATTACCCCTTTTCCCTGGGTGATGACAAACCGAGACTAGGGCACAAAAGCTGACTACCAAGATGAAACAAGGTAACTGACACAATTTCCCAAAACCAATGATCCATTATCTAACTTCAGCCAAATATTCTCATCCACATGCCCAAAAAATTAAGCACAACACTTTGCATGAAAGAAGCATTAACATACTTTAAGGTGAAACTTGACTTACCATCTCCCATACTTTGGGTTGCTTGGATGTGATGAGCCTTGGTTGACTTGTGTTGGGAGGTAAATAAGGGGGGTTTTTGGGCTGCCATCTTTGGACATGTTGATAATCATCATGGTCGGGATCATATTCTACATTGCAGGCCTCGAGACATCATCTCC
>ML777498.1:1128519-1150547 GCA_009831015.1 Picea engelmannii
GGGGGGGGGGGGGTAACATATAGCTCCAATATGGGGACATGTTCTCATTGTAGAGTGCATGAGAACCTTAACATATTTAATTTTCCAAGACCTACAATAATACACCCACTTCAAATGAAAACATCCATTGAAAGTATCTATCAGTGGATGTGATCCACCGACTATCAATGGTAAATCCAAAATCGTGTTGAAAAAATAAAATTTTCCTTAGCTTCAAAATGATAAAGTACTAACATTCAAATGATTATGTATTCGTTATATGCAAAATGAAAATGCAATATGAAATACTAAGCTAGCATGAATGCATGATGCAACACACACACACACACACATATATATGAAATGCATAATGCAAATGCCTAACCTACACTAATCTATATTAGTTTAGCAAGTCAACTCTCTTCCCCAATATGGGGTTTGAGAAGGAACCCATGAATGGGTAGTGGACATTTCTTTCCCTGCAATGTGGAAAAATAGTAGGTATCATTGACATACTTTCCCTTAACTCTGTAGGGGGCCAACCAAAAATTTTCAAACTCCTTCTGTGTATCAGGTTTCCCCTTTCTTTTATCCCACACTAAGACCAAGTCCCCTTGTTTGTAATTTCCTTCCTTGAGATCAACTTCTTCTTGTATCACCTGATTATATTTCTTAGAGGGAGGTAGGGTGGTATTTTTCCGTAAGGACATCCTCTTGGATCCGCCTAACCAACAACTCTTTATCATATTTCTTCAACATTTTGATGGAGCCAATTTATTTGTCTTTGTACATGTCTAGTTTTTGTTGGTAATCTTACCTTTTAGGCCATTCTATATCATCAAAGTCCTCTTCTTGGGAAAAAGGGAGATCATCTGGGAAAAAGTATGGAAGAGATTCAGGGAGCTCTATGGTTTCTGAGTCAAGGTCAATTTATTCGACATGATCCTTTTCCATTGTCAATATGGGTAGGTGAGAATAAGTAAAATGATCCATAGGTATAGTAGCATAGGTTAAATCCATCTGTAAAGTACCACCCAACATTTCAAAATTTTTTATAGAAAAAAGCATTCCCCATACATATGGGACTTCAATGACCACAATATCCATCAATAAGACTATCTTAGGGTATTGATCAAGGAAAAAATTCAAGTATTCTATCACACCATGCGTGGGAATAGCCTTGGATTCAATCAAACAAACATTCCTATAAGGCCTTGTAACTTCTAAACCTAGTTGTCCCATAACTTTCAATACCATAATGTTTTCACCTGCCCCTAAGTCAAACATACATTTATTCAAGTGTTTTTTTTTCATTTGCAAGGAAATGAAGAAATGTGGGTGGTCATCATATTTCGGTGCAAATTGATGATCTTGAAACATTATAGGAGGGTCCACAGGTTCACCTTGTACCTTGAAAAAATTCTCTACTTTGCTTCTCATCGAAGGAATCTTAATGATCTTTTTTAAAGGTACAAACACATTTATCTTTGATAAGCCACCATTTATATCAATATTCAAGTCAATGTCACTAGTCTTTGGCAAAGTGGGACTAGGAGGCGGATTTGTTGTTGGTGGTGGAGGAGATTGAGGCACACCCTTTTTTCTTGTGTACACTTTTAATTCCTTCCTCCTTATTTTCTCCCTTGATTATTCGTGCATATTATTTATGATGTCCATTCTATCCCTCCTAGTTGCTTCACTTTTTCCATCCTCAAGTTGTTCTGGAATGATATTGAGGCACTCTTGGAGAGATATGGAAAAGATAGTATTTATGGTATCAAAGATGTTCATTTGATCAAGATCCCCATTACTCCTTGGGCACTCATGTTCCCAATGTGAATCTCTACAAGGTAGACACCAAGGAGTCTCTTCTTGACTTACAACATTTGAAGGATATAGAGTGTTGGGGACCCTTTGTTCATTTGAATCCCTGGGTCTCCATGCTTACCCAGGATTCAGAGGCTGCCCCTTAAAAGGAGGCTCGATGACTTGTTGATGTGTCCTCTCCAAATTAGTGATTTTATTCATCATTAATGTTTGATTCTTAGCGAGGTCACTTATTGCTTATTCAATCCTTTATGCCCACAGAGCGCTAATATCTTGAGTGGGATCAGTGTTGTGTAATTTTCTTGGTTTGGTATTGTCCTTGGCTCTTGGGGCATAGAAAGGTTCCACCTTGCAAGATGAAAGCTTAGCCTCAATTCTTGCATCCATATCTTGGGATTCTTTGATGGTATTTGGAGCCTTGTCCTTGAGCAAGTATTCAAAGTGTCTAGGGAAGGAATTCATGTAGAGGAAAAGAAGATATTCCTTTCTGAGGTGAATTTTTATAGGTAATTGTTGAAGCAAATTTTCAAACTTGGCATCAAATTATTTCACAATTTAATTCTCCATTTTCTTCATTTCAGCAAGTCACATCAATAACATGTTCATATCTTCCTTAACACCCCATCGCTTAAGAAAGATTTCCTCTAGTTGATCCATGGTCTTGATACTTTTGTTGGGGAGACCATTGTACCACCTTATAACATCATCAATAAAGGTGGATGAGAAGAGTTTCATCACTAAATCCTCAAATTCATCACTTACAAGAATAAGTTGAAAGAAGGCCCAAAAGTTAGTCATATGTTTTTTGGAAGTAGTCACATTATTATTGGAAAACTTGGGCAGCCATTTTTCATACTTAGGAGGAACTTGTTGAGGGTATATTGGGATAGAACACATGTCTAAAGGCTTGAATACATTGGACACCCATTGATTTTGAGCCATTGTAGGAAAAGGAAGGTTTCCACCGAACAAGGATTTTACCACAGGTGAGTTGTGAGGAATCCTTCTCTTGTAGGGCTTAGGAGGGTTAGTGTACCTTTTTTAGCTATTTGGAGTTTCCAAATGATCCCTCTAAGATCATCAAAGGAAGGTGAGGGAACTACCCTTAGTGTAGTCACCAGGTAAACTTGCAAGATAAGGGCATTGGGGAAAGTTTACCAAAGATATGTCATTGAGTAGAATGACTCAATTCTCCCCAACAATAATGCCAAAATGTTATCTCAAGATTTGTACTTGTGAAAATCCCACCACAAGATCCCAAAATCTTGTGTAACTATGGAAGAATATACCCCTATTAACTTAGTAGGGACTTCCCTCATTTAAGTGATGGAAAAGGTCCACCATAAGGGATGCTTCCCTGGTTACCTCAAGGGATCAAAGTATAAATTTTAGTAGCCAAACCTATCGCCCCATCTCTTGATCACCGAATGATGGTCTAGGTCAAAGGATAGAAGAGGTTTTGAAGGTTGATTTGGTACCTTCCTAGAGCAACAAAACACACACACATAATGATTTCCAACTTCAAGTATGCAATAAACAGCTCTTTTAGACACTAGACAATATAAATTGTTGTTGTTGTTGCAAATTGCAGCAGTAAACTAGTCTTATAACAACAGTAACTAATTTGTAATAGCAACAATAAATTATATTCATAAATACCACAATTGACCACGAAATTCGAGCATATATCCAATAGAACATTATCCAATTGTTGAAGGTAAATTTGGAATGAGTTAAGCCACCAATAGACAAGTGTATGCAAAAAATAGATGCAATTTAGATGGCAACAAAAAACTCTTTATAACAACAACAATATATTTAATGAGTTTTCCAATGTTAGGGTTAGTAAAGTTAGTAGAGAGCTTCAAAGTGTTGATAGAATGAGTACAACAATAAATTCACCATAAGAATTCTTTGAAATCAGTGCCTTTGAGGGTTATGGAGTCTTATAACAACAAATGCAACTAAGCTTGAAGATTGATCTAGTTGCAACCAAGAGGTAGGATTCAAACCCTAAGGTGCAAGCACATTTGGGCCTTAGGTTTTGAATCTTGAGGAGAATAAATTCTAAGGTGCAAGCACTTTTGGGCCCTAGAAGTTGTTCCTCCCTTCTTGTAGCTTCAACTAGGTCAATATTAAAAGTCTAGGGATAAAATCCTAAAATTATATCACTTTAGGTATTTAGGATTCTAACCCTAGAAAGGATAATTAACCAATTTAGGACAAAAATGACCTTGTGAGAGGAAGAAGCACTTGTGTTCCTCTCTTAGGCTTTCACCAAGAAAGACGTATAGCATAAAATAACAAATTTACCATGAAATATTAATAGCACAAGAATAAATTGTAGAAAATTCACTTACTTCATCCAAGATACCATGAGATAAAACCCTAATTGCATAAATTTACATCCAAAATTAGAAACTACATCCACAAGAGACCTCTCCAAGTCAAGCACATGAGTTGAGAAGAGCTAATAACCATAAGAGGGAGAAAATTTCAGAAATAATCTCACAAATGGTGAGAAAAGATGATGATAAAATGAAATGTGAGGGTAGCCTTATTATATGAGGATGCCCTAATAGATTTTTCCACAAAAATTTGTCAAAAACATAATTCAAGTGGGGACGACCCCTTAATTTTCCTCTAACATAATGCCAAAATACAATACTACATCATAAAACCCCAAAAAGGGTGACATCATGCTCTAGAAAGGTGACGTCAAGCTAGGAGAGGGTGACATCATTCCTCCAAAGGCCAAGTGGCATCCTCCGAGGGTGAAAGAGTGTGTGTTCATGAGTCTCCTCACCCAAATCCATGGAAATAATCTCTGTTACCCATCCCATCCATCAAAACCCTGGCCAAGAAGATGATTTCAAGGGATAGAAGGTGACATCAAGGGCCTCCAAACACCATGTCCAAGGTTGAAAGGGTTGCAATCACATCTCCAAGTGATTTCAAAGTGCCTACCACTGCAACTTCCTCTATCCTCTGTGTATGTTATCCCTTGGGTACTCTACCCAGAGTATGGTCTTTCAGCCCAAGTGTATGACATAATGACCAAAACTGCTCAAACCAAGCGCATTTGTCCATCGCCCAAGTTTCTAAGAATGTGAGAGCCACTTTCTAAGGATGGTGAATCATTGGATGACCCACTGCTCTCCATCACATGTGCCAAAATACTTTAAATAAAGGAAGAATGTCCTGGGTACAATCCCAAGGACGTCCCTCAAGAACCATGTCAGGGCCATCCAAAACAAATCAAAGTATAAAACAAGGTTAGCCAAGGTTCACAAGAAACATAAGTCCTTAAAGCATGCCAAGTAAGTTGTAACTTAATATATAAGCCATGCAATACAATTCACCTCAGTATCCCCTTCAAGCATCACACCAGCCTAGGACCTTATGTGAGTTTCCAAGTTTAGGTATGGGAGGGCCTTCATCTAACCCTATTAAGAGTGCCACCTAGACAGGAAATAAAATAACCCAGGTAGAGGGATAGGTCCTCAAAGTGACAAAGGAAAGTAAAAAGCCCACCAAGAGTAAGTGTGAAAGTGATATGGTTTCAGGGCTTAGTTCATGGATAATAGTATCATCAAATCCATCTCTATGAGTGATTTTGTTGAGGGTGTGGTTGCTCTTGAGTTACCCAATATTTGTGTGCCACATTTTTCCAAACCTTTTTTTCCTTTTTCTAGTTCATGTTTTCATTTGAAAATTTGTGGGTCCCCTTTATATAGGGGTTTAAGCTTTAGCATTACTTTTTGGGACTAGGCAGAGCACCGAATTAGTAGAGTTCAAGTTGGACTAGATTTTGGTGGTCCTACTTTGTTATGTTCACTTTATTTTCTAGCGTTGTTTTCTTATTATTTATATCAACTGCAATCAACCTTCGGGTTGTCAACCCCTTTCTCATGAGAGAATGAACCATGACCCATTGTCGAAGTTTAGTACACTATGAGAGGCTCCAAGATGGAAATTTTTAAGTATGGTGTGGAATATAATGTTACCTTTGGAGGGCCCCCAAGTATTACCCCTTTTCCTTGGGTGGTGACAACACAGGACTAGGGCACAAAAGCTGACCACCAAGGTGAAAAAAGGTAACTGACACAATTTCCCAAAACCAATGATCCATTATCCAACTTCAACCAAAGATCCTCATCCACATGCTTGAAAAATTAAGCACAACACTTTGCATGGAAGAAGAACTAACATA
The DNA here is from genome assembly GCA_009831015.1 of Picea engelmannii. Taxonomy (NCBI): domain Eukaryota; kingdom Viridiplantae; phylum Streptophyta; class Pinopsida; order Pinales; family Pinaceae; genus Picea; species Picea engelmannii. The sequence goes on from ML777498.1 coordinate 1,134,539, forward strand.
CCTCATGGTGACGCCTGGCTTACCATATCCCATACTCTAGGTTGCTTGGATGTAATGATCCTTGGTTGAATTGTGTTGGGAGGAAAATAAGGGGGGTTGTTGGGCTTCCATTTGTGGACATGTTGATCATCATCATGGTCGGGATCATGTTCTCCATTGCAGGCCTCAAGACATGATCTCCTCCAGTTACCCCTAGGCATGGGGGGGTAACATGTCCTAAGACACACGAAGAGGAATAAGACATGTCATAGGTATCCTATGCTATTGTTGTTGGTAGTTTGATGTATGAAATGGTTTGTACTAGACCAAAATTTTCCCATGCAGTGGGACTTTTGTGTAGATATTTGTCAAATCCAGGGAAGAAGCACTGGATAATTGTAAAGAGGGTTTTCAAGTACTTGTGTGGGACTACAAATTATGCAATCCAATACTAAGGGAGACCTGGACAAGACATAGTGATAGATATACAAGGGTTCATTGATATCGATTGGGCTAGATATCTTGATCTCAAGATATCTATAAGTTGTTATATGTTTAAACTATTTGGAGGAGCAATCAGTTGGATGAGCAGGAGACAAGCTATAGTTGTGCTCTCAACTACAGAGACTGATTACATGGAAACCACTCATGCAAGTAAGGAAGTTGTATGGTTTCAAAGGTTTTGTTTGGGTATTGGGTTAGTACAACAAGTTGTAAATCTAGGGCACAACAATCAAAGTGAATTTTTTCTGGGAAAGAACCTATCATTTGAAAATGAAGGATATTGATGTGCAATATCACTTTGTGAGAGACATGGTTGAAGACAAGAAGGTGTTGCTGGAGAAGGTTGATGCCTTGAACAATGTTGCAGACTCCTTGACAAAGTTTGTCAATACAGATAATTTCTCTTGGTGTAGAGAATCAATGGGTTTTTTTGCCCTAAATTTGTGATAATATCAATCACTAGAAGCCCAGGATTGCAAAGAAAACAACAAGTGGGAGAAAGTCGGGTATGTGTTATATTCTTTGCACGGGGGAGTGGGGGGGGAGGTGTGTTGGATTTTAATGATCCCCTCCACCACTAATGGTGTATGCCTATGTCAGGTGCACCCGGGTGGGTTGCACGGTGGCCAGGCCTTGGTCCCCCTATTTTTAGAAGTTTTCTAATTTAATCCTAGATTAAGGGATTATGGTTGTAATCTAATCCGGGTTAATGGATTAGGATTTTGGAAGTTGTGGAATACCTAAAATATTGTATATATTGTACTGTGAATGGTGAAATTAATATAATGAAGAGTTGAGAGGTGCGGCACTAAGGAAGGCTTATTTTCTCTCTATTAAGGGTTTCCAGCATAAATCTCTATGTACTATGTGTATGAGACATTGATTAATTTATGTTTTGCTTAAGACTCTGTATGCATTGTTTTATTTCACATGTTTAAAACTTACAATGGTAGAGGATGGAAAAGTGATGCTAAAGAAGGTTGACACCTTAAACAATGTTGCATATGCATTGAAGAAACCAACGAGCAAGGGTATATTCAAGTGGTGTTATGAGTCTATGGGCCTTATGGGCCCTATCAATTATCTCGTAGTTTGAAACATTCTCCCTTGTACCCTTGCAAGGTATATGAAAAGTGGGAAAATGTTGGGATGGGTCAATCATACACCTTGCAATGTTGTAGTGGAACATGGAATAAATATAGAGCTATAGAAAGGAATAAATGCAGAGCAATGGTAGAGAATAAATGGAGAGCAATGGTAGGGAATAAATATTGAGTAGTGGTAGGGAACAAATGTAAAGAAGTGGAAAGAAATAACTTTTTGGTCCTTTCCAACATGTAGAAATGGAAAACCATAAATGGTTTATGGTTTTATTATAACTATTTATTTAGTGCTAAAGCTCGAAAAAAACTGTGCATATTTCTCAATGTAGAGGTTTTCCCAAAAGGACTTTTCATATCACATCCTCAATTCAAATTACCAATAGAAATTCAATGTGACGACCAATTAGCATGGTGTTCAATGTAATTTTCAACATCCTCCTATAGACAAACATCTACTAACTTAACAAATCAGCACACTAGTGTTTTCCCTTTTTTATACGTTCTTTTATGAGATATCCATGTAATATGTTTAACAAATTGCGTCATCGACTAAGTTCCTTATTTGTCATCAATGGTTTCACTCTTATTTACTACTACAATATCACGATGCTATTCATGAATATGTTTTTTTTTTTTTTTTTTTATTAGGATTAGCAAAAGTTCTCAATCTTCAGTTGTGCAGGTCTTCACTGTTATTATTTTCTATTTTGTTATTTTCCAATTTATACAAATGTTGTCTTATCCAATATTTAAGGGCACTACTAGCTTCTTCACAATCTGTAGTAATTACATTTTAAACAAAATTATGGAACAACAACAATAGCATTAAAAATCTAACATGAACTATCACATCTTATAATTCAGTTTTTTAATTCTCAAATTGTTATGTTCTCACTTTTGATTTTTTTCGGGACGTTTTTTTCCATTTGATTTTACCTAAAATCTACTGAAGAATAGTTGGATCTGCAAATTTGAATGAATAAATTTGTATAATCAGAGTACCCCAAGAGTACTTATATATTAATTTAGTTAAATGCATTAACTTAAAAATATTTGTCCCTATAATGAAACAAAAACATAATGTTTGATAAAAGTTTCCATGGCCCAACTCTGAATAATTACAGAGAACCCACTCTGAGTTGTGACTTGAATGAAGCTTATATTTTCTCCTATTCTGAGCCATGTGTTACATTCATGAAGCTTTACCCTTGAATATTTTGATTATTCTGTACACTTGCGCAGAGCCATATAACTCCCATGATGCAGTTTGCAATGAATCCTCATGTAGAATCCTCTTAACTGCAACAATCATTGAAGTCGAGCAACCAGTGATCAATAGATCATCAACGTATAGAACTAAGAGTAGAAGTGAATCAGTCATCCTGAGCATGTCAAAATTTGGGTTTGATTTACAACATACAAAGTTCTGTGAAAATAGATAAGAGTACATCTTGGCATACCATGCCCTCTGATGCATCCCCCCTCCCCTCTGGGGTTCTGCGACCTCCAGGTCTCTGGATCGTTCCTATTCTTGAGCCATTTTGGCTCCTCAATTCCCTTCTAGAATCCTATGAATAAATCCACAGTTCCTGTTGAAACCCCACCTGTGTGAACAATCAAAAGGTGCAAGCTTCCCCTCCACACGACCATGGTTGTGACTGCACGCCTACGCAAAAGGTGCTTTGGGACCTTGCATGTCAGGACTTTTATGTATGGGCCAACCCTGACTCCCCGACCCCCGAAACTCCGAAAAAGATTAACGGTCCCTAGCTCCTCCCTTAGCCTTCAACCATGTGACGCTCGACTGCGACCTAGGGCCAAAATTTCGATGCGTCAAGATTTCAAGTATTGGGAATTCCCAATGCGATCCAAATCTATCCTCCCAACTCTCGAAATGTTGAAATTATCCCATGCTAGATCAATGGATCCTGACGCTCCAAGATCCGACAGTCCATATCTTCTCTTCCACAAAGTCAGAACTTCACGACTCAGGACTTTGGGATGGTTCTCTCCTTCGAACCTCCGATTCCCAAAATAAAATGTCGATGCTTCAAATCGATGGATCACATCCTGACTCAATCAGCGACTCAGATTTGACGTCGCGAATTCACGTTTCGCGAGGTTGAAGCTCAACTCCATCACTTACCTTTCAAATGCCCGATCCCCGAACCTCTGATATTTCCTTCACCCAAATCAACAGTATAAGTTCTCTCATGTGATATGACGGTTCAGATCATGTCGTGACCCTCGACCTCGCATTTCCTTGACTCTGCTCCTTTGAATTTATTCAGTAGCGAGTCAGTGAAATTTTGATCTCCCGCCATGCATCCCTCCAAAATGGTCGGTCCTGATGATGTCAGCACAGCCAACGACTGTGATCCTTTCTTGAATCTACACTTCATGAGTTCTTTCGAATCTGTTCTTTGACCTATTCACTCTGTGAGTCAGTGAAACAATGACTCTTTGCCACATGTCTCCCTTGATGATGGATGCTCCCGATGACTTCGGAACGTTCAATGGTTATAATCTTTTTGTGAGTTCGTGCTTCGCGAAATATCACAAATGACTCTTTGACTCCTTCAAGTTGTGAGTCAGCAAAATGCTGAGAATTCACCACACATCCTCTCCAATGGACGGTACCGATGGTTTCAAAACTTCTCCCATGCAACTTCCTCCAGATCCAACGATTGTCGTTCCTCGTGCCAGATCTGACAATTCAGACCCATTCCTTCTGTGCGCTCTCCTCCTGCTATTTGGACATAGGTTTGACGGTCCATATTTTCTCCTCTGCAGCTGATCTACGACTGTTATTCTCTTCCTCCCGAGCTTGTGATTACTCCTTGGCTTTGGAATAATTTTCAAAGTTTAGAAGGTCTCGGCCTTCGATTTGTCTCTTGCGAGCCTTGCAACTTTGGGTCTCGCCTGCATTCTGGAAATGCTACCTCTCCTGAGCTTATGGACTTAGAATAAGTCTGTCTCCTACGCACTTCTTGCATTATCTCTTATGAGCTTGATCTCCTCGAAGACTTCAATCTCCCACGCACACCTTGCATTCTCGAGATTTTGTCAAACTCAGATCCAAAGTATTTCTTTAAAAGAAGTGCTTCTCACCCTCCTGGTGCTCTCCTTTATCAATACACACCTTGAATAAATTCTTCTATCAAAGTGTTCAGTAACTCTAGTTATTATTGAACTCAACATAGAGTTCCTTCTATGCACACTTGCATCGGCTCAATGGCCACCTGGCAGAGCTCTACATAGTTCTCAGTAACTCTGCTTCTCTCTGAACTCAATACAAAGATGTGGACCACTTCTTCTTCACCTCTGAGGCTTTCAACATACCTCAACCAAATTTTCATTAGTCTTTGTTGTCCTCTGGCCAAAAATCTCTTGACTAGCCACTCCACCTTCTCCTTCATGGACCACTCACATACCCATTGCACTTTTGTATCCTGCTGCATTTCAAATGTGAGCTTCTCCATTCTTGCTCTTATCTCATTGAACTCCAGATCCATATCTGGATCGTTCTTCTTATTGTGGCCTTCCCTTCGACCATGCTCATGGCCTTTAGTAGCCATTTCCACCTTCTACTTTCCCTCCTGGAAAGTCTATGGATCACTCTTCATCCGCGAGCATCTCCATCTTCTTTCATAGCTTGCCTGACTATTTAAAATTTTGTTGCTGCATCCATGCAACACCTTCTCACAGAGTGTCAAAACCCTATCTTCTTTTCACTTCTTTCTTATCTACTGTCTGTAAGCAAGGCTCAGTCTTCTTATTACCTCCTTTTCCTATAGAAATAAATTTTGTGTTCTGATACCACCTGATGTTATTAGGTCATCTCCTTTCACCGTCTCACCCTTTGCCTGCTGTCTGCAAGCACAATTTCATCTCCTGGTACTACTCAATGTAGTCAAACCATCTACTCCATCTCCTTCACCTTAAGTCTACATACAAAGATCAAGATCTGATACCACCTGATGCAACCCCCCTCCACTCCGGGGTTCTGTGAACTCCCAGTCTCTGGATCATTCCTATTATTGAGCCATTTTGGCTCCTCAATTCCCTGCTGGAATCCTACGAATAAATCCACAACTCCTGTTGAAACCCCACCTGCGCGAATAATCATAAGGTGTGATCTTCCCCTCCATGCGACCACGACTGTGACCGCACACCTACGCAAAAGGCACTTCGAGACCTTGCATGTTGGGACTTCTATGTATGGGCCAACCCTGACTGCTCGACCCCTGAAACTCCAAAAAGAGCTTAACGGTCCCTAGCTCCTCCCTTAGCCTTCAACCATGTGACCCTCGACTGTGACCTAGGGCCAAACTTTTGGCACTTCGGGATTTTGTGTATCACTAATTCCTGATGCGATCCACCTATATCCTCCCGACTCCTGAAATGCTGAAATTCTCCCACACCAGATCAACGGCTCTTGATGCTCCAAGATCCAATGGTCTAGATCTTCTCTTCCGCGAAGTCAGAACTTCGTGACTCAAGACTTTGGGATGGTTCTCTCCTTCAAACCTCTAACTCCCGAAATGCTGAAATGTCGATGCTTCAAATCAACGACTCATAGTCTGAATCAATCAACGTCTTAGATTTGATGTCACGAATTCGTGTTTTGAGAGGTTGAAGATCAACTCCAACACTTACCTTTCGAATGCCCGATCCATGAATCTCCGATATTTCCTTCGCCCAGATCAACGGTATCAGTTCTCTCATGCGATCTGATGGTTTAGATCATGTCGCGAGTCTGGACCTCGCAATTCCTCGACTCTGCTCCTTTGACTTTCTTCAGTAATGAGTCAACAAAATGCTGATCTCCTGCCACACATTCCTCCAAAATGGACGGTCCTGATGACGTCAACACAACCAATGGCTATGATCCTTTCACGAATCAGCACTTTGTGAGTTATTCTGACTCTGTTCTTTGACCTCTTCACTCTATGATTCAGTGAAATGATGACTCTTTGCCACATGTCTCCCTTGACAATGGATGGTCTCGATGACTTCAAAACGTTCAACGGTTATAATCTTTTCGCGAGTTCATGCTTCGCGAAATCTCACGAATGGCTCTTTGACTCCTTCAAGTTGCGAGTTAGCGAAATGTTGAGCATTCACCATGTGTCCTCTTCGATGGATGGTTCCAATGGTTTTGGAACTTCTCCCATGCAACTTCCTCCAGATCCAACGACTGTCAGTCCTTGTGCCAGATCTGATGGTTCAGACCCATTCCTCTTGTTGTTTGGACGTAGATTTGATGGTCCAGATTTTCTCCTCCACAGCTGATCTACGAATTATGTGCTCTTCCTCCTGGGCTTGTGATTACTCTTTGGCTTTGGAATAATTTTCAAAGTTTCGAAGGTCTCAGCCTTTGATTTGTCTCCTGTGAGCCTTGCAACTTTGGGTCTCGCCTACGTTCTAGAAACGTTATCTCTCCTAAGCATATGGACTTAGAATAAGTTAGTGTCCTATGCACTTCTTGTGTTATCTCTTCTGAGCTTGATCTTCTCAAATAATTCAATCTCCCATGCACACCTTGCATTCTCAGGATTTCGTCAAACTCAGATCCAAAGTATTTCTTGAAAAGAAGTGCTTCTCGTCCTCCTAGCATTCTCCTTGCTTGATACACACCTTGCAGAACTTTTCCTAACAGAGTGTTCAATAACTCTGGTTCTTCCTGAACTCAACACAAAGTTCCTTCTGTGCACACTTGCACCAGCTCAATGCCCACCTGGTAGAGATCTACAGAGTTCTTAGTAACTCTACTTCTCTCTGAACTCAATACAGAGATCTTCCCGTGCACTCCTTGCACTTTCGTTGATGAAGGTTCAACTGTATCCCTCTTGAACTTTCCCTTGAAGTTAGACCTCTATCAACACACTCTTTGTGGACTGTGTGCACTCCTTGCACTCAAAAAATCAAAGATGAGAACCAATTGAAACTCATGCAATACTTCACCAGTTACGCATTCAAAACATGAAAATGCATAAAAATGCATAAAAACATATAAACACATACATAAACACACGATATGTAGGAAAAATGACTTTTCTATTATCTTTGTGTGTCTATACAGATGATTTACAAAGACTTGACTCCTCAGAGTCTCAGTTCTCTCAAGCTCTCTCTCAGAACTTCTCAGACCTCCTCAAGCCTCTCTACCTAGACCTCTCTTCTCTTGCTCTGGTCCCTTATGTGAAATTTGATACAATATCTCCTTACAAAAGAGGGGCTTTGCGAGCTTGTCCTCTCTTACCTAATATCATCTATTACAATGAAGTTTTCATAAATGTTTACCCAAACCTGACTACGATCTGGGCCTGCTACAAGCAACCCTTTAAATGAAATCCAACCACTACCTGTACAAAGGCATGGCCTGGCATTTACAATTTTACAGCACAATAATTCGTATAGGATTATTTCAAATTAAAAAAAAAAAATGGGAGGGTTGGTGCCTCTCCCTTTCTCCATTGTGAGTCTACATGTTGCTTGCTAGTGCTTTCACTGAGGTGGAGCGATGCTCCTGCATCACCCTCGGACCCTACTTGAGGCCATAAAGAGACTTCTTCAGTCGACAGACCAAAGATGAGTCCTGCATAAATTCCTGGGGCTACTCCATATAGATCTCCTCAGAGAGATCACCATGAAGAAATGCATTCTTCACATCCATCTAATGGACTTCCCATCCCTTGGCTTCTGTAATGGCAAGTTCCAATCATATGGAATCCATCTTTGCTACTAGAGCGAAGGTCTCATCATAGCCAATACCATGCACCTGCTGAAAGCCTTTGGAAACAAGCCTGGATTTGTATATGCTAATCTGTCCATCCGCTGCGCTCTTGGTCCTATATACCATCTTCATATGACAATTTTCCTCCCATAAGGAAGGGGAACCAGATCCCAAGTTTGTTTATCAAGGAGGGAGTTGTACTCCTCCTGCATGGTGGATTCCCAAAAGGGATTTCCAACAACCTCACCATAAGACTGTGGATCTGAAGACTGAACCAAGAAAACATTCCTAGAGGGAAATGGTTAAGTGGAAGTGAGTGCAACAAGAGGCTCCTCGAAATCAGATCGAGTCCTCCTAGTATCGGCTAGATCACCAACAAGATCCCCTGCATCCTAAAGAGTAGTCTGTGCCCACTTGGGCCTCTGCTCTGGCTTTGCAACTATATCTAGATTCTCTAAATCTGAATCTGACTGTACTGACTCTAAATCAGAATCATCTGAGTCCTTTGAATCAGAACTCTCATCTAAAGAAGAGTCAGCATGTGCATTCTCATCATCTCAGATAGGTGGAATAATGAACGTGTCTGCATGTGGCTGCTGAGATACATGTGAGACAATTTCCTCGAATTGGACACTATGCTCAATGATGAGCCGGTTTGAGGAAATATCAATAAGCCTAAATCCCTTCACAATGTCAAGGTATCCAACAAAAATACACTCAATTCTCTGTGGATCAAGTGCCTTCCTCTTTTCAAAGGGAATCCGGGCCCATGCACGTGAATTAAAAATGTGAAAGTGGGTCACTTCTGGTTTGAGGCCACTCCAAGCCTCTTAAGGGGTCTTATCCTTGACATATCTATGGGGAGATCTGTTTTGGATGTATGTTGCACAATTAAGTGCTTCGGCCCATAGTCTCTATGGTATTGACTTTGCATGAAACATGCAATATGCCATCTCCTTTAGAGATTTGTTTTTTCCACTCAACAACTTTGTTTTGCTATGGAGTATAGGGAAGTATGTGCTACAATTAAATCCCTGCCTCATGGAAAAAATTATGGATCTCATGATTTATATATTCTTCCCTGTTATCAGTTCAAAGGACTTTGATCTTCTTTTTGGACCATGTCTCAACCAGGGCTTTGAAATCTTTGAGGTGTTGAAAGACCTCATATTTTTGCCTGAGAAAGTAAATCCATGTAAAACGTGCGAAATCATCAACAAAAATGAGAACAAACCTCTCTTTTCTGATATATGGATGTGGAAAAGGACCCATAAGGTCACTTTGGATCATATCTAAAGGTGTGGAATCTCTCTAAGACTTTCCTTTGTCGATTCAGGAGCATCACATCACATGGCTGCATCAAAGCAATATATTTATCGAATTGTTGGATAATGACTAATTATGACTAATAAAAAAGTAAAAACCTTAGGAAAAAGAAATCCTAGGTGTGTGTGAAGTAACTCCAATAGAGAATCAATGGGTTTTGTTTCCCTAAATTTGTGACAGTATCAATCACTAGAAACTCATGCTTGCAAATAAAACAAGTGGGAGAATGTTGGGTATGTGTTATATTCTTTGCATGGGGGAGGGGAGTTGCATTGGATTTTGACAATCCCATCCACCAATAATGGTTTATGCCTACGTCAGGTGCACTCGGGTGGGTTGCACGGTGGGTATGCCTTGGCCCCCCTATTTTTAGCAGTTTTCTAATTTAATCCTAGATTAAGGGATTATAGTTGTAATGTAATCTGGGTTAATGGATTAGGATTTTGGAAGCTGTGGAATACCTAAAATATTGTATATATTGTACTGTGAATGGTGAAATTAATACAATGAAGAGTTGAAAGGTGTGGCACTAAAGAAGGATTATTTTCTCTCAATTAAGGGTTTCCAACATAAATATTTCTATACTATTTGTACGAGCCATTGATTAATTTATGTTTTTCTTAAGACTCTGTATGCATTTTTTTACTTCATAGGTTTAAAACTTACAATGGTAGAGGATGGAAAAGTGGTGCTAAAGAAGGTTGACACCTTAAAGAATGTTGTAGATGCATTGACGAAAATGGTGAGCACAAGTATATTCAAGTGGTGTTATGAGTCTACTGGCCTTATGGGCCCTAGAAATTATCTCATAGTTTGAAACATTCTCCCATGTACCCTTGCAAGGTATATGAAAAGTGGGAAAATGTTGGGATTTGTCAATCATACACCTTGCAATGTTGTAGTGTAATAAATGTAAGGCTATAGCAAGGAATAAATGTAGAGCAGTGGCAGAGAATAAATGCAGAGCAATGGTAAGGAATAACTATTGAGTAGTGACAGAGAACAAATATAGAGCAATGGCAAGGAATAACTTGTTGGTGGTTTCCAACATGTAGGAATAGAAAACCAATTATAAGTTATGGTTTTATTATACCTATTTATTTAGTGCTAGAGCTCCAAAAAAACTGTGTATATGTATTATCTTATTGTTATGTTATCGAAATTTCTCTAAAATCATGCTCTAAGTGTATGGGTTTTCCCAAAAGGACTTTTCATATCACATCCTCAATTCGAATTAATAATAGAAATTCAATGTGACCACCAATTAGCATGGTGTTTGATGTAATTGTCAACATCCTGCTATAGACAAACATCTACTAACTTAACAAATTAGCACGCTAGTGTTTTCCTTTTTTATATGTTTTTTTATGAGATATCCATGTAATATATTTAACAAATTGCATCATCAACTAAGTGCCTTCTTTATCATCAATGGTTTCACTCTTATTTTCTACTACAATGTCACGATGCTATTCATGAATATGTTTTTTTTTTTAATTTATTAGGATTAGCAAAGGTCTTCGCTGCTACTATTTTCTATTTTGTTATTCTCCAATTGATACAAATGTTGTCTTGTCCAATATTTAAGGGCCCTGATAGCTTCTTCACAATATGTAGTAATTACATTTTAAACAAAATTATGAAACAACAACAATAGCATTAAAAATCTAACATGAACTATCACATCCTATAATTTAGTTTTTGAATTCTCAAATTGTTGTATTCTAACTTTTGATTTTTTAGGACATTTTTTTTTCATTTAATTTTACCTAAGATCTACTGAAGAATATTTGGATCTGTAAATTTGAGTGACTAAATTTGAATAATCAAAGTTTCCAAAAAATACTTATATGCTAAGTTAGTTAAATGCATTAACTTAAAAAAATCTATCACTACAACGAAACAAAAACAGAATGTTTGATAAAAGTTTCCATGGCCCAAGTCTGAATAATTACAGAGAACCCACTCAGAGTTGTGACTTGATTGAAGCTCATATTTTCTCCTATTCTGAGCCACGAGTTACATTCGTGAAGTCTTACCCTTGAATATTCTAATTATTCCGTACCCTTGCACAGGGCCATATAACTCCCATGATGCAATTTGCAATGAAGCTTGCTCGCGCCCACCTGTGGGAACAATGGTGGAAGTGTTAGAGATAATTCTTATAGTTGTTGTAACTGCAAGTTAGCCTTACAACTTTTGTAACTGTGAGTTAGTTGTTGTAACTGTGTGTCAATCTTGTGCAATGGTTGCTCTCTCGATTTCCAAGTTGGTATCCGAGCAAGGACCACCCTGACGCTCTCATGAGAGGGGCTAGAAGATGAGATAAGAGTGACAAGTTGATTCCGTTGTAAGAGTAAATTAGGTTAGAGGGTTTGAATTTCTAAATTTTCTGTGTGTTTTGTGAGATTTCTCCGAGAGACTCTCCTTGTGAATAAAGAACCACTGCGTAGGAGAACTGACAAGGGTATCGTTGTCCAGATATTCGTTGATCAAACTGTGAGAGGTTAGACACTTGTACATTCGTTGATCAGTGACAGCTGCATGGAAGAAAAGAGATCCGTCACATCACTTGCACTCACCTGATGTTTTTAAGATTTGGAAGCTTGCAGCCTGCTCATTCCGTAGCAGCCAATGACTATTTACCAGATCTATTGATGGTTATAAATCATGTTTAATAACACTGGATCTACTTTGGCGTCGACAACAGGGTTTGATTTTCTCTCTACTGAAACTCTGATTCCCGCTGCAATGGGTGGAATTTATGTTCAACAAGTGTTTGAGTTGGTTTGGTAGATTTGTTGTAGTGTTACATATAGTGTGATGTGATTTGTGTATGTTATATTATTTTTTGTTTGTAAAATTATATTGTCAAGAACCACTCAAAGAACAGAGTGATATAACTCAGGTATGTAGTTATTGATGTTCTTTGGAGCTATAAGAACGAACACATAACTAGTTTGAAGTCTGTTAAAAGCTAGATATTTTTGTTGTATTTCGGTGCTTCAAGATCATCAGTTAAGGGTTATCATTGTATTGATGAGTGTGTGTAAAAAGGTCATTTTGTAAAAAGGTTAGTTTCAGTATCGAGACTATTCTTTGGGGTAGTTTAGAATCATTGATCCTATAGATACTTCAAAGATGGTCGGAAGCGGTTGTATTTGTGCTGTATGAAGTGGTAGCTCAAAGATGATGGGAGAGAAAGAGCATGTCTATGAAGTGCAGAGATGGGTGTAACTACATATGAGGACTAGTGAGACAAACATGAAAAAATTTGTGTTGTAACCTTTTTGTTATGTTTTGTAATTTGTGATTGTAATATTTGTAATGTAAGCATTAAGGGAGGGTGTTAGAGATAATGCTTACAGCTGTTGTAATTGTGAGTTAGCCTTACAGCTGTTGTAACTGTGAGTTAGTTGTTGTAACTGTGTGTTAATCTTGTGCAATGGCCGCTCTCTCGATTTCCAAGTGGAAGCAAATTTAAAATTCATAAATTTTTTGTATAGATTGAGATATATTTTATACACAGTGGGAAAATTTATCGTAAAGCAAGTGTTAACCAGTAGTGGAGAAGGGACAGTCATCAGGTTGACTATGAAAACCACTCCACCTGGAATAATTAGTGGTGGTTGCTGAGGGAAAACAATATGCAGCACACAACAGAGCATTTAATGATTTTTAAGCTGGGATATATATTGTTCGATGTGTAAGTGCTTTGGCTCAGATGGTATATATCCCAATATATAAAGCATTAAATGCTCTGCTGCTGGGTGCATATTAATAGCAGTATGTAAAGGGTATGCCTTTCTTGCCCTATTAATCCAAGTAACTTAAGTCAAAATCAATAAATTATAATCTATATATATATATATATAATTGAATTTAAAATGTATTTTTTTTATTTCAATTATATATAACTAAATGTCAAATTATACAATATTTTTTAATTATTTTGTTAGAAATGTATATTATTAGTCCCTCCAAAAGGCCTAGGATTATAGCAATCCTTATTGCCAACGATTTTGCTTTTGAGTTGACAATTTTTATTTGGCTTTTTTCCATAGTTTAGCTTTGTTTGGGAAAGATTCAATTTTATTTTTAGTCTTTTGATTGGTCCTTCAAAACAATATCTTATTGTTGGGCCAGCCGTAGAAATTTAATAAGCAATTTAATTATGTATTTGTAGCGGATGCTTGGAAGGGGTGCATGTACAAGTGTCAAAGTTTCAAGAGGATCCCTGTTTTCGAAGCTTATGTCACTTTCTCAGTTGTTGAATGGGGACATTAAAAGTTGTGGGCCAAACAATATCCAAATGTATTTATTATACAATCTATAGACAAATTTTAATAAATATGTACAGATTATTCTCTTCTGAGTCCTCTTTAAGTTTAGTATGGTGCATAAACTTTCAAGATATTTATGTGTACTCTATGACATGATTTTGTGCGGGGGATTTTATGGATTGTAAGGAGTTTTAATTGATTCCTTTTGTTCTAGGTAATTATTGAGTTATTTGCGTTTGATCATGATATAGTATGCTACGAGATAAAAATATGAGGTTCTTTGGAAGTTGCAATCGCTACAACTAGCGGCTTGCAAGACATGAATTTGGGCTTCTACAAATCTATGCCATAAGGTAAGAAATCATGTGCATCTACTATCTTTCTTTGAACTAGTTTGGTTGCATATCAATTTATGTATTTTTAGACAAGTGCAAATAGTTTGTCTCATGCATAGTGTAATTACATGTGCTATGTTGATGGATCGAATGGTGGGCTATAAAGTTTTTTAGGCGTGTAGTATATGCAAAAGAGAATTGGAAGTTGTTTACTATTTTGTTTTTTCATAAGCAAGTTAAGACAGTCAGGGGATGTTGCAGAAACTGTGTAGGCTGAAAAAAGTCAAAGGTGTACAGGAAAAAACCCTCATGCATAGTGAAGTTACTTCTGGTCTATTAGTGGTTGGAATGGTGGAGTGGAATATTTGTTTTTTGTGGTGTGTTTTATATGCGAGATAGAAATGAGGGTAGATTATTGTTTTGTATTTTGCAAAGGAAATTTAAGCGGGTAAGGGGTTCTTACAAAAAGTGTGTATGATAAAAACAATTAAAGGTTGACATGAAAAAAAGGCATTTAGAAAAAATGAAGTTATTGTCAATTTTCAAGTGATATGGATTGCAAGTTGCAGGAGTTGTGGTTTTGGGCTTCTGCAAATCGATGTCAAAGAGTAAGAAATCATGTGCATTGTGTGTTATATGCTAAGGAATATTAGAAATTGATTCTTATTTTGCGTCCACAGATATGGATATTCACTTACGTTTCTTGGACAGATGCAATTAGTTTGTGTGCTTGTTGTCTAATAGTATATGCTTCATGCATAATGCAAGTGTTGTGTTTTATTGGAGTTTGCTCTGGTGTTTTATTTAACCATTTTGTTGTTCATCGTATGCAAAAATGTATGTGTTGATAGTTCTCTTTGAATTTCATTTACATTTGAAGGTGTAGATAATTTTATTTTTTGAAGGATATTGCGATGTGCAATGGGTTGTTGCTTATGCGTGGAGACATTTTCTTTGACGATTTGTTTGCATCCTGCATAGTTGTATCTTTTGTGCTTTGTATAGATTTTTTCCTAGCATAGTGAACAATTGGTTTGTTTTAAATTCCTATGTGGACAATTGATACCAATTCTTAGACATCCCTACATTGCGGTGCTTTCACACGTTCGCACTTGCAATTGTTCTAGATGATGGATTTTTCCCATGTTGTCCAGAGGATTTTTCCATGAATATATGTGGACACTCGGTGCAGTTATGTATTTCTTATTTTCATTTATATTTGAAGATGCAAATAACTTCATTTTGTGAAAGATATGTCTTAATGTCAGGAATCTGATGCAATTGTTGCAAGACTAGGGTCCTAGTTCATATTGATATCATTGCAACATGCATATATATATATATCTGTTGTCGGTACAAAGAAACAAATGATGTATTGATCCATTGCACAATTCAATGGAAGAGTAAGAAAAATGCAAGACAGAGGTGGAATGCATCAAACAAAGAGTGTGCAAGAGTATATGAAAAAATTCATCCAATCTAAAAAGATGATTCCTCTATAGTAAATTGTCAACATTTTGATGTGCAATGCACTTCTACTTATGTGTAGAGCCTTTTTCTTTGACGATTTGTCTTCATCTCACATAGATTTATCTTCTTTTTTTTTGTAAGCAAGATTTTATATTAATATAAGAGTCCTTCTCAGAGCCAGGTTCCAAAATACATAGACAGAGTTAATTGGTTGTAATTACTGAACTGCTCCAGGAGGAGAAACCAGTTCAGCCAACCATAGATAACCAA
>ML777498.1:1173582-1183959 GCA_009831015.1 Picea engelmannii
TCTTTCCTCCGACGGGCCCTCTTTATATGTGGCAACAATCTAATGGCCCCAAGTCCCATCATCTCCTGCTCTCTAACTTACTATCGTCATCTCTTGACATCACCATCCACCTTCCCGAAATGGTCACATCCCATAACTGCTGTCAGTTCCACCCCCCCATTCGCTCATGGCAAGCCCCTTACTATGAATTTTACCTCCAATCGATAGCTGCCACATCACCCATCCATATCCCTCAGTCACCGTCACTCGCCATCTCACCCTCAAAATGATCTATTGGCCATTTATTACTGGATAACCTATCCGTTATCCAGCTGACCTGTCTCCCAGCCCAACCGACCCTTGTTTACTTAAAACTACCATTACTCTCCCTACTTTTGTCATTCACCCATCGCACCAGAGTTTTTACACCGTTTACTCCTCCGTTACAGTCAGTTGCCCTCATCCACCGTCAGTCACCCCCACTAACATTGTGTTTTATTGCAGGTACTATTGCGGAAATGGCGCCAAAGTCCAAACAAGCAGAAGGAGAGGAGAATCTATTTCTCCTGCCTCTTGTCGACCTGGATAGGATCCCACTGGTCGAAAAAGA
Organism: Picea engelmannii; assembly: GCA_009831015.1. NCBI lineage: Eukaryota > Viridiplantae > Streptophyta > Pinopsida > Pinales > Pinaceae > Picea > Picea engelmannii. The sequence goes on from ML777498.1 coordinate 1,174,172, forward strand.
CTGATTTATCGCAGATACAAAATGAAATTTTGATTTCTCAGACCTTCAGTCGTGGCTCAGGGAAGTTTTCCTCGACTAGAGTGATGAAATTGGACTCTGGGAGTCCAATTTACCCCTCTACCTCTTCCCTCAGATCCACCATTTTCCCGAGTTCGCTCTCAAGTGTCAAGCCCACTATATTCCCAAGCAAAGAACTATTGTCTCCTCGTCCAAAGAGATTCTTTTCCTCATCACGCCCGAATCCATAGACCAGATGATGCAAATCCCCCGAGCCGACTCTGCATCTCCCTTCAACCTGGAAATTCTCACAGAATTATACCAGAAAATGACCTTCCCCCAAAGAGCTCAAATATTCAAGCTTTTCCTTCCCCCATCTGCTCAATTTCCTTCCACAAATCCTCCTTATCTGTCTTCCATGTTCTTGAATAAAGGAAACCAGTTCATCTCATCCCTTTGTGCTTTGTTAGGATACTATTCTGATCAGTGGGTAGATGAACCCATTCTGGGTTTTCTATCCATATTCTCTATCGATGAAAATCCCACCACCCAGTTTGACTTCAACACATTCTTGGCAGACAATATTCATGATCAGTTCGTGAATTTTGGCACGGAAGGCATGTTCAGATACTCATCGATACTAGCATACTTGTTCTTCTTCTTCCAGGCAGATAAATTTGGCTTTTCCATGAAGAAGATGGATGGAGATGGTAGACCTCAGGCAGTCACAGAATGGACCTCCTTGCTCAAGCACAACTCCACTGATTTCAGTTTCAAGGAGTTCATCGACCAATTCTACCACCCTGTGGTAAGTATGCTAGGCGGCAGGCCTGAGCCTCGGATAAACGATGAAGTTCAGAGAATCATGCATCACTCGGACAACACGAAGACTGGGGATTGGTACTTGTATAAAGATTACACCGAGATTAGAGTATACGGGTGCGAGTTGGCACCATATAAGCTGCCCAAGTATCTTCCTGTCAGGATTTTTGCTTTGGAATATATAAGGCAGATAATAAAGTTCGATGATATCCATTTTGTGTCGTTGAAGAAAAAGCAGCAGCTTAGAATCAAGGGGAAGATTGGCTCCTTCATTTGCAACAATCGTGGCGCTGGGGAAGAAGCAGACAGGATGCCGAGAGAAATGAAGTTCTTCATGAGCTTCCCATGGCATTAGGATCCATGTGGGATCATCTCAGAGATGAGGGTGAAGAACAAAAACATCCCATATGTTCATGAGTCCAGGCCTGAAGTTGAGAAGTTCGCAAATTAGACAGCCTGGGAGCCTAACACATTGATCGAAGTAGAATAGAAGGATCCCCTGGCCACTGTGTCACTAACAACCACGCCATAGGTCCCGAAAGAGAAGAGGCCTAGGCAAGACTTATCTCTGCCTGTCACTGAGGTATCTTCCGAAGAATTCTAGCTGCATACCAAGAGGCCTAAGACTGTTGCAGTTCCTGGCCCGACCGAGGAAAAAGAAGCCCCGTCTACTACAATGACCAAAGTTGGTATTCCACCCTTCGATTCGAGCCTCCATAAGGTGATCACCCTAGCATTGCCGAAGAAATCCATAGACTCCCCATTGAACACTCAGCCAGGCAAGGTAGGGCCCAAGTTGAGCATTTTTGAAAAATATGAGCTAATCAAGAAAAGGAACCAGACCCTGACCAGCAGTACTTGTGCCCAGTTCTGGAAGCAGACGTCGATTGCGCAACATAGGTTGTTGTCAGCATTCGACACCGAGAAGGGTAGAATGCACATGGAATTCCTCTAGGCACAGCTACCAGACCCCAAGGTGATCACTGACTATAAAAGGGCCACCTTCGAATTCTAGATGAAGGACGTGCATCCGGTCGATCAGATGGATCTGCACAAGTAGACAGGGGAAATGGTTTTCTATACATTGGCGCATGCTTCCACTTTTGCGTCCAAATTGCAGGTGTCCCTGAACAATGTTCAAACACAACTCAAGTTGGAGAAGATATCGTCCTTTGCAAAGGACAATAGGATCAAAACTTTGGAGGACCTCGTCCTCAAGATCGGTTATGATCCTTCAAATGTGAAAGTAGCTGAGGAAATGATAAAGAAGAATAATGTTGACATAGCCTCCTTGAGGAAACAACTGAAACTCCCACCCACAGAGGATGCACAGGCAAAGGAGATAGCAGAGAAAGAAGGAGAGAAAGATGAAATGCTCAAGCTGCTCATGGAGCAGAATGCGCAACTTAAGGAGATGGAAGATGAAATGGAGAAACTGGTAAAGGAGAAAGAGCAACTGAAGCCAATGGAAGTTATTCCATTGAGTGCTATTCCAATTTCAGGAGTGAGCACAACATCAGTGACAACAATCCCATCCGCGACTCCATTGACATCCCAGGAGAAAACAATCGACCTGGCTAAGTCCATGGAAAAGATGAACCTGTAGGAAACAGAGATCAGTAGGCTTAAAAAGGAGATTGAGAACCTTCAGGAACTCAAATCTTCCTTCTAGAATAGCCTCTCCAAGGAAAAGCAGATGACAGAGTAGCTCAAACAGGAACTTCAGCAGCTTCGGAAGCAAACAGTGGCAGGAAAGACGTTGGTCGAGGTGAAAGAAAGTGTATGGACAGGCATCACTAAGTCCATGAACGAGATATGGCCCATGATCCAGATCATGTTTGAGCAGAATGAATTGGTCCAGAGGAGCAAATAGGCCATTGAGAAGATCAGATCAGAATTGGGAGAGATGCCAACACAGGCGAACGAGATCATCAAGTTCCTCAATTCTAAGACCAGGGAAGAATTGGAAGCGCTAAAAATTGAAGACAGAACAGAGACCATCCTCAAGGTCAAAAGAGTTTTGACTAAGAGAGGATTAATGCTTCAGCTGGAAGAAAAGGTTCAGGCCATGGGCCTGGGGGTACAAAGATTCTTCAGTAAGATTGAGGCTCTACAGAAGAAAGGTCTTCCTGGTCTGAAGATAATTAATGCTAAATTGATGACACTCCTAGACTACAAGAAGAGATTGGCCGATGTGGCTAAGGCTAGTTCAAAGTTTGCAGGCATTCAAGGGAGCATCACTGGCAAGGTGTTTCTAGATTCTCTTCAATGGGACATCAGTATCCAACATGAGATTCGATACATCTTCCTCACCAAGCCTACCTTCGCCAAGTACACAGAAATGGAAGAAGTGTATCGAAGGCTACTCAAAGTCAACGTGCCCAGTCATCTCCAATGGGAGGAACTCCATGATCTGATCGAGTAGCAGATGAGCTGTCCCTGTCCAGTCAGATGAGGTCGTGCAGAGGCTTCATCAACGGCCCACCCAGAAATCAGCATGCCGTTACACCACATCATCAAGCAGTTCCTAGATTTAGGAAATTTGTTAAGTTATTTAGGCTAAAAATAGATTTTTCACATCCTGGTCATTAATGATAGGAACGTTTGTAATTTGAGTTATAAATACTTCATATTTCAAAGTATTGAGGGTTGTTGATCTTCACACCCTGACGCTATCAGACTGTAATATTTTTGAAGAGATCTTCCATTAATAAAAAGGAGGCACTTTTATAGGATTCTTGCGTGTATTCACTGGTGATGTTTTTCTCTCTAAGTTGAATGTTATTCTTGCTTTGTGATCATACTGTTTTCTAATTCTAATCTTTAAGAGTAACGAATGTTGCAGGATTTATCTCGTATACCCTGTTTTTGACTTGAAATATTTTAGTGTTTTATCTTCTGGTGTTTTCAATAAATGAATTCTTAACTGCTTCTTTGTTGAAATTATCTTTCTCATCTTTTCTGCTATTCATCATCTATGCTATTAAAGGATCCAGTGATTATATTATCTTGCCCTGTGAAAGTTTTCCTTTGCGTTTTTGGTTCAGATTTCATATTTTATTAAAACACAGACCCCATAGCCTGATGGATGTGTAGACTGTCTCAACCAATTCGAAAAAATACTTTGAAAACAAAACCGACCTATTTCTTTACCTAGCCTAAAATTTAAATTGGAAACATGGCTAAATCATATAGAGAGATCCCTCTCTGAAGTTGGAAGGGCTAGATCCCAGCTTCAAAAGTGGTTGGATAAAGTTACCTTTTGTAGATTTCTTCTGTTGTCAACCTCTAGGAAATTTACAGAGTGCTAACATAGTGGTGACCGTACTGGGGACAGAACATAAAAATTTATAATTTCACGTTTTCTTTCCCCTAAAAAGAAAGTTTTTTCCTGGAATATTGCAAATTTGAGAAAAAAGTAATGTTTAGAGGTTGATTAAAATTTGTACATATTATTTTCAGACTCATAAAACTAAAAAGTATATATATAAAAAACCAAAAAGAATTATGGCTCCCAAGAAATTTTACACTCGATCTCATCCAGACCCAGAACCGTCGATAGTGACAGATAACCCAGAATAGTTGCTCAAGAAAAAGACCATAGTTGAAGGCACAGTAAGTCATACTCCCTTTTCCTTTCAGGAGAGATCGTTACCTTTCAAAACCCTGACTCTGACACCTTTTCCCAATAGAGCCTGGTTAGAACATGGTCTGATAGTTTTGTGACTGGAATCATTTTCGACCCAACCGTTTTACAACCCTGAACCCCTGAAGTTTTGTCTCCCACTGCTAATCCGCAAACCACTCCCTTAGTCCTATCCAGTCCCTCCTCATTCTCGTCTTCAGTCATTACCTCACCGATCATCCAGTCTGTTATCCCACCTCCTCCACACATCATGGCAGCTCAATATGCTCCCTTGGTGTTGGTTGCGCCTCTTCATGCCATGCTCCAAGACTATCAAACGAGACCTCCACAGTTTTATGCAACAGGACCTTTGAGTGCACAACAGCACGTAGATAAAATGAATGATTATTATGATCTGTATGAAGTAGATGAGGCTGACGTTCAAATGAGATTGTTTTCTCAAAGTTTGATAGGTGACATTAAAAAATGGTACAAAGGTTTGCGTGCCGCCTCAGTTCTTGACCTTACCGCATTCCAAAGGAGTTTTCTAGACAGATGGGAGGTAAAGAAAAACCCTCTCCAAATTTTGTCAGAATACGAAAATATTAGAAGAAATCAAGGTGAGACAGTGCAAGATTACTGCATTCATTTCAATAACCTGTACAATGCAATCCCAGCTAAAATCAAACCTCCACAGGGTTTGGCATTGATAAAATTCCTGGATGGTTTTGACGTTGATATGTCATACCAACTAAGGGAAATAAATTCTACCACCCTGGAAGACATGCAGAAAAGTGAAATAAGTGTGGAGGCCAATTTGTTGGCAAAAAGGGCATGCCAGAGGTCAGAGAGGAGAGTCACAATTAAAGAAGAACCTTCCATGTCAACCTCAGATTCCAAATTGGATTCTGTGTCCAGAGCAATGGAAAGAATGATGGAAAGACTTACTGTGTCAGAAAGAAATCCTCCAAGAGATAACCCACCAGCTCCTCAGGTTCGGAATCCTAAATTCAGAAGAAACCCTCCTCAAATCAGACAGAGAGATCCTAGGGATCAAAGAGAACAGAGAGTTCCAGATCAGCAGATCAGACCTCCCCTACAAGAAAATTATGCTGATGAAGGGGAGGAAGTGATTGAGGAACTAGAGGATACTCACATAAATCTCATGGGCATTCATGATAACGAAGCTATTTTCCTTACTCAAGAAGAGCAAGAACTGTTTCTTCTCAATCAAACAAAAGTAAGTGAAGAAGCTAAAGATGCAGAACAGCAGGCATTCGAGAATGCCATTTTGGAGGTACACTGACAGTACAATCTGCGGAGTAAAAAGACAGAAGGGAGTTCCCCAAAAAAGACAATTGAAACGAAGAAGGTAGTCGAAACCAAGAAGGCCTTTGAGCCATCTGCCGAGAAGATTCCTGAGAAGAGCACTGTCAAAACTCCCGTGAAGAAAAACCTTACTATTCTATGACGGTCAGTTCCTTTAGAGGATTTGTTTGATTTTAACGATGTAGCCAAAAAACCAAAAATTGAAGCCAGTGGACAAGAGGTAGAAGACTGCAATATAGGGACTGAAGAGAAAACTGGGATGGTCAAATTGTCTAAATCATTACCCCCTGAGAAAAAACTCAAATACATTGAGTTGTTCAAAGAATATTCGGATGTTTTCGCCTAGGGTTATGAGGATTTGAAAGCTTATGATACCAGCATCATACAACACTGGATTCCAATAAAAGAAGACCAAAAACTGTTCAGACAGAAACTTAGGAGGATAAATCCCAAGTTGCTCCCTCTGATAGAAAAGGAAATCAAAAAAATGTACGATGCCAAAATCATAGTACCGTTACGTTTTTCCAAATGGGTCTCTAATTTGGTCCCTACACGTAAGAAATCTGGGGAAATCAGACTTTGCATAGATTTCTGAAATCTGAATAAGGTCTCCATGAAAGATAATTACCCCTTTCCAAAAATGGACCACATCCTTCAAAGGGTAGTCGGATCTAGTCGAATATCTTTGCTGGATGGTTTCTCGGGTTACAATCAGGTCTTAGTTCACCCGGATGACCAAGACAAAACCACTTTCGCCACACCATGGGGCACTTTCATGTATGTGAAAATGCCTTTTGGTTTGATGAACGCTGGAGCCACTTTCCAGAGAGCGATGGATATCGCCTTTGTGGAAGAATCGGTTAAGTTTATTGTCATCTATTTGGATGATGTAACTATGTTTTCCCAATCTGATGACGAACACCTGCGACACCTCAGGCGAGTCTTCGAGAAATGTAGAAGGTTTGGGATTTCTTTAAATCCTAAGAAAATCCTTTTCAGGCTAGAGGAAGTCAAACTGCTAGGACACATCATCTCCAAGGACGGAATCAAAATAGACCCTAGCAGAATCGAGGCCATACAAAAATTAAAACACCCAAGAAACCTCAAAGAACTATAGTCTTTTATCGGGAGAATAAACTTTCTATGAAGATTCATTCCCAATCTGGCAGAACTTTTTAGAAACATTACAAATATGCTTAAAAAGGATGTAAAAATAAAATGGGACACTGAGTCCAGACAGTCTTTCGAACAAGTCAAATGAGCACTCACAGAGGCCCCTGTTTTGATCAACCCTGATTTTACTAAGGATTTCTATCTTTTTTCTTTCACTTCCGAACATACTATAGCAACGGTCTTACTACAAAAGAACAGTGAGGGGTATGAACAGCCCATAGCTTTCTTTAGTAAAGCGTTAAGAGACGCTGCTCTAAATTACAAGATAATGGAGAAACAAGCTTTTGCCTTGGTAAAAGCCATAAAAGACTTTAGAGTCTACATTCTCCATTCTCATACCATTGCATATGTTCTGAATGCGGTAGTAAAAGACATTTTGACCCAGGACAACCCGAATGGAAGAAGAGGAAAATGGATCACTGTCATTTTAGAATACGACATAGAGATTAAGCCTACAAAATTAATCAAGGGTCAAGGCCTAGCAAAATTAATGGTTGAATCAAATTTCCATGCTCTTGACATTAATTTTTTAGCTGCAACAGATGAACAGGGCGAGATGGTGACTCCAAGCATGAGAGAGGTATTTCTCAACTCTCCATGGTACGTAGATCTTATATTCATTTTGCAAAATCTACAAGCTCCCCCTGGTTTGACTAAGACTAAAGCTAGATTTTTAAAGTTGAAAGCCTTAAAATTATGTATTCTAGAAGGCAATTTGTACTGGAAAGATCCTGGAGGCATTCTGTTAAATTTTTTATTGAAAGATGAAGATGACCAAGTGTTACAAGAATTTCATGCAGGAGAATGTGGTGGTCTTCTGAACTGGAAGGTGACAGCCAAAAAAATACTCAGAGCTGGATTCTATCAGCCCACCCTATTCGCCGATGTACATCATAAGGTGACTACATGTCATCAATGTCAACTGTTTGAAGGCAAAAGGAAACTCCTCCCTCTCCCCCTGAAACCGATCTCAGTTGAAGCCCCTTTCCAGCAATGGGGACTGGACTTCATCGGAGAAATACACCCCCCTTCTTCAGGCCAGCACAGGAGGATTCTCACTGCCACTGATTATTTTACCAAATGGATTGAAGTAGTACCAAGAAGGCAAGCCACTGACTCTGTTATTATCAAATTCCTTGAAAATAATATCTTGTCTCGCTTTGGATGTCCTAGAAAGATTATAACTGATAATGAAACTGTTTTTCGGTCGAAGAAGCTCATAGATTTTTGCAACCAATATCACATTAGTTTGGGGCATTCCACAGATTACTACCCTCAGGGGAATGGGATGGAAGAATCTTCAAACAAAACCTTGGTAAATATCATCAAGAAAACATTGCAGGAAAACAATAAATCGTGGCATAATAAGTTGGTGTTCGCATTATGGGCTAACAGACCGACCACCAAAAGGTCAATCGGTATGTCACCATATCAGCTGGTCTATGGCACAGAGGTAGTTTTCCCCACTTCCTTAGGATTCCCTGTCATGAAGTTGCTTCAATATGTACAAGCCGATCCAAATGACTCACAGAGAAGGATCAACCAGATGATCCATTTATAGAAGTCTAGGGAAGAAGTTTTCAATAAGACTTAGGTAATCCAAGAAAGCATCAAGAAGATTTTTGACAAAAGGACCAAGGAAGATGATTTTGAGCTAGGAGATTTGGTGCTGAGATGGGACGCTAGAAATGAAGACAAAGGAAAGCATGGAAAATTTGACAGTCTGTGGAGAGGACCATACGTGATCCAAGCATTCAGGGGGAACAACACTTTCTTGCTAAACAACGCTGATGGGACAGATCTTCCAGGAGGACCTGTGAATGGCAAAATGTTGAAACATTATGTTCCACCTCAGTAGAGATTCAAGTTTTCACTCACCATTGTACATACCATTTTTATTTTTCGCTTGCATTTTCTAAGTGAATAACATTAGTCAGTTGGTTGAAGCCCGAAGAGAAGGCCCTAAGCTGCTGACCACTGTTCTTCCAATTTTTGAGAATAAAACTAATCAATCAGTGAAGGCTACTAGGCAGAAGTTTTCAAAATGACAGGAACCAGGATTCTTGGCACTTCACAGGGAAAGTACCATCCCCAGGTGGAGCCGTTGTTATCACCCTATAAGTTATAGGATCAACTGGTGACTGGAATATTATCTGTCTCTAGTGTTTTTGTTGACAGATGATTTTTCATTTTTCAAATAATTTGAAAAAGAAAAGAAAATAAAAAGAAAGAAAAGAAAAGAAAAAATAAACAAAAGAAAAAAAAGAAAAAAGAAAGAAAAGAAAAAAGAAAAAGAAAGAAAAAGAGGGCATAAAAGAATTTCAATAAAAGCCCCATGCAATAACAGTAACTCGGTCCATACCTTTCAAGCATGGCCAAGTTCTTTTTAAATTGATGTTGATAGGGTAGTGAATGAGTTTGGCTAAACAGTTTAATCTTAGCCAAAGTGTCTAGGTTAGATTAGTGAATAAATCTGGCCAGACTGTCTAATCCTGGTCAGATAGCCCCAGGGTAGAGTAAATTCTTAACCCAACAGTCTAATCTAGGTTAACTGTCATAGGAAACTAGGTTAGAAAATAGGTTAGTTGCATTGTTGCTTCATTTCAATAAGAACCAGTTTGATGATTAATGTTGCACCATGATTTGGATACCTAAATGTTGCTCGACTAACCCCTTAGGGGTGTAGTCATGAAAAGTTCGGAGAAAACCCATGAAAAAGCATTTATCCAAAGTTTTCTAGGCGGATGTTTTGTCCGCGCCCTCACTTATGTTCCGATCATGTACCAATGGTCCAGATGATCGCGCCCAGATCTACGGTGGACAGATCATTCCGAACCCCCCC
>ML777498.1:1183991-1202510 GCA_009831015.1 Picea engelmannii
GGGGGGGGGGGGGGGTGGGTCTGGAATCACTGATAAGACTTGCGCGCATCTGGACAGCCTAGGATCGAGTGTGCAGATCTACAGTCAACAGTGGATTCCGAACCCCCCCGTCCATTCTGCCTTTAATGAAGGGGGGGGTCCAGAATCACTGATAAAAGGCACGCAAAGATCTGCGGCCAGGAAACAAGCGCTCAGATCAATGGCTCAAATTGTTTTTCGGACCCCCCCGACTGATCTGCTTTTAACTGAGTGGGGGGGGGTCCGGAATGGTATCTTTCCTCTGGCGGGCCCTCTTTATACATGGCAACAATCTAATGGCCCCGAGTCCCATCATCTCCTGCTCTCTGACCTACCGTCATCATCTCTGGACGTCACCATCCACCTTCCTGAAATGGTCACATCCCATAACTACTGTTAGTTCCACCCCCCCTTTCGCTCGTGGCAAGCCCCTTACTATGAATTTTACTTCCAATCAATAGCTGCCACGTCACCCGTCTGTATCCCTATGTCACCGTCACCCGCCATCTCACCCTCAAAATGATCCGTTGGTCATTTATTACTGGATAACCTATCTGTTATCCAGCCGACCTATCTCCAACACCCAACCGACCCCCGTTTACTTAAAACTACCATTACTCTCCCTACTTTCACCATTCACCCATCGCACCAGAGTTTTTACACCATTTACTCCTCCGTTACAGTCAGTTTCCCTCATCCACGGTCAGTCGCCCCCACTAAGGTTGTGTTTTATTGCAGGTACTATTGCAGAAATGGCATCAAAGTCCAAACAAGCAGAAGGAGAGGAGAATCCGTTTCTCCCGCCTTCTGTCAACCTGGATAGGATCCCACTGGTCGACAAAGACCGATTAATCGCAGATAAAAAATGAGATTTTGATTTCTCAGACCTTCATTCGTGGCTCAGGGAAGTTTTCCTGGACCAAAGTGATGAAATTGGACTCTGGGAGTCCAATTTATCCCTCTACCTCTTCCCTCGGATCCACCATTTTCCCAAGTTCACTCTCAAGTGTCAAGCCCACTATATTCCCAAGCAAAGAGCCATCGTCTCCTTGTCTGGAGAGATTCTTTTCCTCATCACGTCTGAATCCATAGACCAGATGATGCAAATCCCCCAAGCCGACTCTACATTTCCCTTCAACCTGGAAATTCTCACAGAATTATACTAGAAAATGACCTTCCCCCAAAGAGCTCAAATATTCAAGCTTTTCCTTCCCCCATCCACTCAATTTCCCTCCACAAATCCTCCTTATCCGTCTTCCATGTTCTCGACCAAAGGAAACCAAGTCATCTCATCCCTTTGTGCTTTGTTAGGATACTATTCTGATCAGTGGGTAGATGAACCCATTCTAGGTTTTCTATCCATCTTCTCTACCGATGAAAATCCCACCACCTAGTTTGACTTCAGCACATTCTTGGCAGACAATATTCACGATCAGTTCGTGAATTTCGGCATGGAAGGCATGTTCAGATACTCATTGATACTAGCATACTTGTTTGTCTTCTTCCAGGTGGATAAATTTGGCTTTTCCATGTAGAAGATGGATGGAGATGGTAGACCTCAGGCAATCACAGCATGGACCTCCTTGCTCAAGCACAACTCTACTGATTTCAGTTTCAAGGAGTTCATCGACCAATTCTACCACCCTATGGTAAGTATTCTAGGCGGCAGGCCCAAGCATCGGATAAACAATGAAGTTCAGAGAATCCTACATCTCTCGGACAACACGAAGACCAGGGATTGGTACTTGTATCAAGATTACACCGAGATTAGAGTATATGGGTGCGAGTTGGCACCGTATAAGCTACCCAAGTATCTTCCTGTCAGGATTTTTTCTTTGGAATATATAAGGAAGATAATAAATTATGATGATATCCATTTTGTGTCGTTGAAGAAAAAGCAGCAGCTTAGAATCAAGGGGTAGATTGGCTCCTTCATTTGCAACAATCATGGCATTGGGGAAGAAGCAGACAGGATGCTGAGAGAAATGAATTTCTTCATGATCTTACCATGGCATTACGATCCATGTGGGATCATCTCAGAGATGAGGGTGAAGAATAAAAACATCCCATATGTTCATGAGTCCAGGACTGAAGTTGAGAAGTTCGCAAATCAGACAGCCTGGGAGCCTAACACATTGATCAAAGTATAACATCAGGATCCTCTGGACACTTTGTCACTAATTACCTCACCACAGGTCCCGAAAGAGAATAGACCTAGGCAAGACTTATCTCCTCCTATCACTGAGGTATCTTCCGAAGAATTCTAGCTGCATACGAAGAGGCCTAAGACTGTTGCAGTTCCTGGCCCGACCGGGGAAAAAGAAGCCCCGTCTACTACAGTGACCAAAGTTGGTATTCCACCCTTCAGTTTGAGCCTCCATAAGGTCATCACCCTAGCATTGTCGAAGAAATCCACAGACTCCCCATTGAACACTCAGCCAGGCAAGGTAGGGCCCAAGTTAAGCATTTTTTAAAATTATGAGTTGATCAAGAAAAGGAACCAGACACTGACCAGCAATACTTGTGCCCAGTTCTGGAAGATGACGTTGATTGTGCAACATAGGTTGCTGTCGGAATTTGACATCGAGAAGGGCAGAATGCATATGGCATTCCTCTAGGCACAGGTACCAGACCCCAAGGTGATTACTGACTATAAAAGGGCCACCTTTGAATTCTAGACGAAGGACGTGCATCTGGTCGATCAGATGGATCTGCACAAGCAGACAGGGGAAATGGTTTTCTATACGTTGGTGCATGCTTCCACTTCTGCATCCAAATTGCAGGTGTCCCTGAACAATGTTCAAACAAAACTCAAATTGGAGAAGATATCGTCCTTTGCAAAGGACAATAGGATCAAAACTTTGGAGGAGTTGGTCCTCAAGATCGGTTACGATCCTTCAAACATGAAAGAAGATGAGGAAATGATAAAGAAGAAGAATGTTGACATAGCCTCCTTTAGGAAACAACTGAAACTCTCACCCACAAAGGATGTGCAGGCAAAGGAGATAGCAGAGAAAGAAGGAGAGAAAGATGAAATGCTCAAGCTACTCATGGAGAAAAACGCGCAACTTAAGGAGATGGAAGCTGAAATGGAGAAACTGGTAAAGGAGAAAGAGCAACTGAAGCCAATGGAAGTTATTCCATTGAGTGCTATTCCAATTTCAGGAGTGAGCACAGCATCAGTGACAGCAGTCCCATCCGCGACTCCATTGACATCCCAGGAGAAAACAGCCGACCTGGCTAAGTCCATGGAAAAGAAGAACCTGTAGGAAACAGAGATCAGCAGGCTTAAAAAGGAGATTGAGAACCTTCAGGAACTCAAATTTTCCTTCCAAACCAGCCTCTCCAAGGAAAATAAGGTGACAGAGCAGCTCAAACAGGAACTTCAGCAGCTCCGGAAGCAAACAGTGGCAGGAAAGACGTTGGTCGAGGTGAAAGAAAGTGTATGGACAGACATCACTAAGTCCATGAACGAGATATGGCCCATGATCCAGATCATGTTTGAGTAGAATGAATTGGTCCAGAGGAGCAAACAGGCCATTGAGAAGATTAGATCAGAATTGGGAGAGATGCCAACACAGGCGAACGAGATCATCAAGTTCCTCAATTCTAAGACGAGGGAAGAACTAGAAGAGTTGAAAATTGAAGACAGAATAGAGACCATCCCTGAGGTCAAAAGATTTTTGACTAAGAGAGGAGTAATGCTTCAGCTAGAAGAAAAGGTTCAGGCCATGGGCCTGGGGGTACAAAGATTCTTCAGTAAGATTGAGGCTCTATAGAAGAAAGGTCTTCCTGGTATGAAGATAATTAATAATAAATTGATGACACTCCCAGACTACAAGAAGAGATTGGCCGATGTGGCTAAGGACAGTTCAAAGTTTGTAGGCATTCAAGGGAGCATCAATGGCAAGGAGTTTCTATATGCTCTTCAGTGGGACATCAGTATCCAACATGAGATTCAATACATCTTCCTCACCAAGCCTACCTTCGCCAAGTACACAGAAATGGACGAAGTGTATCGAAGGCTACTCAAAGTCAACGTGCCCAGTCATCTCTGATGGGAGGAACTCTGTGATCTGATCGAGTAGCAGATGAGTTGTCCCTGTCCAGTCATTTGTCCAGTCAAATGAGGTCATGCAGAGGCTTCATCAATAGCCCACCCAGAAATCAGCATGTTGTTACACCACATCATCAAGCAGTTCCTAGATTTAGAAAATTTGTTAAGTTAGTTAGGCTAAAAATAGATTTAGCACATCCTGGTCATTAATGACAGGAACGTTTGTAATTTGAGTTATAAATACTTTATCTTTCGAATTATTGAGGGTTGTTGATCTTCACACCCTGACGCTATCAGACTGTAATATTTTTGAAGAAATCTTCCATTAATAAAAAGGAGGCACTTTTACAGGATTCTTGCGTGTATTCACTGGTGATGTTTTTCTCTCCAAGTTGAATGTTATTCTCGCTTTGTGATCATACTGTTTTCTAATTCTAATCTTTAAGAGTAACGAATGTTGCAGGATTTATCTCATATACCCTGTTTCTGACTCGAAAGATTTTAGTGTTTTATCTTCTGGTGTTTTCAATAAAGGAATTCTTAACTGCTTCTTTGTTGAAATTATCTTTCTCATCTTTTCTGCTATTCATCATCTATTTTATTAAAGGATCCAGTGATTATATTATCTCGCCCTGTGAAAGTTTTCCTTTGTGTTTTTGGTTCGGATTTCATATTTTATTAAAACACAGACCCCATAGCCCAATGGATGTGTAGACTGTCTCAACCAATTCGAAAAAATACTTTGACAACAAAACCGACCTATTTATTTACCTAGTGTAATATTTAAATTGGAAACATAGCTAAATCATATAGAGAGATCCCTCTCTGAATTTGGAAGGGCTAGATCCCATCTTCAAAAGTGGTTGGATAAAGTTACCTTTTGTAGATTTCTTTTGTTTTCAACCTCTAGGAAATTTACAGAGTGCTAACATATTGTTCTATGATCTTCTATACAATATTCCAAGTGAATTGGGTACTCTGATCTGTCACAATTTCTCTTGGGATACCAAAATGAGTAAATATGTCCTCAAACAAAAAATCTACAACTTATTGCTCATTAGAATGTAAAAGAGGTTTGGATTCTACCCATTTAGTGACATAATCAGTACATACCAAAATATACTTCTTATTTCTATACATTGAAAAAATAGGTCCTACAAAATCCAAGGCCCATTTTTTAAATGGTTATATTAATACATGAGGTTGTAGAGGCATCTTGTCTACTTGTACCGGTTTGTCCATCTATTTTCAATTTTTACATATTATAATGTATTCCTTCACATCTCTATGAAGAGTAGGCCAATAATACCATAAACGAAGGATTTTGTATGTGGTTCTTTTTTCATAAAAATGGCCTCCATATGGTTCATCCTGGCATGCCTTCAATATGTCATGCACTTCATCTTCTCGTACACACCTCCAAATGATAAGATCAGGTCCCATATGAAAGAGCTATCCATCAATCCATGAGTAAGTGGCATTGTATCTAATGATATTTTGCTTCTCCTTTTTAGAAATATGTTGAGGTAATTTTCTTGTAGCTAAATAGTTAGCAATATCTACAAACCAAGGAGTTTTAGTAGATATTGCAAAAAAATGCTCATAAGGGAAATTATCATCAACATGAATTGGTTCACCTTCATCAAGAATCCTAGAAAGGAAATATGCTACAATATTTTCCTTGCCAGGCATATCCACCTGGTAACCCTGCCATTAGTAATTAGTTTTTTCATTAAGTACCTAATGGTTGAGTGGTTAGTGTGGATGAAGACTTCATATCCTGTAATGTAGTGACTAAATTTATTGATGGCATGAACTACTGCAAGGAACTCTTTACAGTAAATGTATAATTCAACTCATGAGGTATCAAATTATTACTCACAAAATAGATGACATAAGACAATTGATTTTCCTTTTGACCTAGTACTACTCCTAAAGTTGTGTCAGATGCATCTGTAGATATATGGAAGGGAAGGGGCTAGTTTGGTCCTCTTAAAATAGGAGCTACAAAAAGTTTCTCTTTCATAGTTTCAAAATTAGTTTGACATGGAATGTTCCAGAAAAATTCATTATCGTTAGTAAGAAGTTTGAATAATGGAGATGCAATCTTTGTAAAATTTTCAATGAATCGTCTATATAAACCAGCATGGCCTAGGAAACTTCTGACACATTTTTGAGTTTTGGGTACTGCAAGATTGTAAATGACTTCTATCTTTGTTGAATCCACTTTTATACCTATAGAAGACACACATTGGCCCAAAACAATCTCTTCAATTAAAAACATGTAAAACTTATCACAACTTAATGCCAAATTAGTTTCGTGACATACAATTAAAACTTTTTATAAATTCTGTAATTCTTCTTTGAAAGTATTTCCGTAAATAGTGAAATTGTCCATATACACTTCTACACAATAATGGATAAGGTCAGAAAAGATACCTAGCACAACATGTTGGAACGTTGCAAGTGCATTACACAAACCAAAAGGAAGTACTTTTTAAGTGTATGTTCCCTAAGGACATGTGAATGTTGTTTTGTCCTGATCCTCTAGAGCTATTTGTATTTGGTTATAACCACTAAATCCATCCAAAAAGGAAAAGTATTTTTTACCTTCTAATGTATCTAAGACATGATCTATAAAAGGTAGAAGAAAGTGATATTTCAAAGTTGATTTATTCAATTCCATATAGTCTACACAAACACTCCATTTTCCATTTTTATTAGGAATGATAACTAATGGAGATACCCATTGGCTGTCAAAAATTGGATGTATAAAATTAACATTGAGTAATTTTTGCAGCGCATCTTTCACAATTTATTTCAAGAGTGAATTCATTTGTCACTAGGGTTTCCTGACAAGATTGGAATAATCGTCTATGTAAATATGATGAATACGTGTATTAGGGTGGATTCCATGCATATCATTATATGCCCATGCAAATTCCCATGTTTTTGTAATGTCTTGATTAATTGCTCTTTTTGAATTTCTTTAAGTATAGAATTGATACTTAAAGTTTTTCCTTGAAAATTTTCAATAGCCTCAATACTTGATCCTGATGTGGATGCACCATAAGACATTGATTCTAATATTGTCAATAAAGTATCCATAGTACAACTTTCTTGAAAATCCTTATCCAAAATATATATGTGATCAAAATTTTATTTCCCCCCGTGATATTGAGTAAAATCATAATTATTAATAAGATTGATGATTTGATTTTCCTTGATATCATTCCTAAAATTCACAATTTGAACAATAGTTAAAATAGGTTCTAGTACTTCCTTATTGTCATTTGTATCTTGAAAGCATTGTGTAAATTCAGATTCAGTTAAAGATTTAGTTGGTGGATACAAATTAAATTTCTTTATTGAATCCTTGTGTGAAATTGTCATATCCCTTTATCTACAACTGATGAAAGAATTAGTTGTAGCTAACCAAGGCCTCCATAATATTAATGAGTGCCCCCTAAGTTAGATTCTGGTTGCAAAACCATAAAATCTATAGGGTACTCCCAAGAATCCAAGGAGACTATTATATCCTCCAATACACCTTTTGGTTTTATTGTTGATCTATGAGCTAATTGTAAAATTGTAGGTGTATTACAAAGATTAGACAATTGTAATTTATCCATGGTATCTTTTGTCATTACATTGATTGTTTCTCCTAGATCTATTAGTGTGTTTATGATTGGTACATGATTGATGTGTATTTTTACAATGGGACTACCGAGATCAACATATTTTTACATATATATTTTAGTTGACATAAGATTTTCTAGTTTACCAATTACTTGCACTATTTGTGGGTCTTTATTTTTCCTTTCTGATTTCTTAATACATAATTCCCTTATTGTCTTAGCATAAATTGGAATTTATTTGATTGCTTTCAATAATGGATTTTTGATACAAAGATTTTTTAACTCATCTAATAAATCATATCTTGTTTTAATGATTTGATTTTCTAATGCCAACCATTCTGAGAAAGGTGGAGAACTAGATCATTGATTTTGATTTATTGTAGATGAAGAAGTTTGATTTATTGTATTAGTACTATCAATGTTGTTTATTTGATTAGAATTTTCCTCCTCTATAGGTTCTTCAACAATAATAGGTGCATGTTGATGAAGTACTTTTACCGATCCAAGATGAATATCATTTATACCAAGAGAAGTAATCAGATAAGTGGGAAAATTGTGTAGCTTAGCATTGTAAGTGGGATGTGCTTCTTTGTTATTGGTGTTAGCTATGGGTTGTGCACATAGTTGGGTTGGTCTTGGAGGTTGGGTTGATTGTAATTGAAGCTGCGGTGGTTGTGAAATTTGTGGATGTTGTGGTTGATTTGAATATGGTTGTTGAGATTGTGGGGGATATTGGTTTTGTGTAGGGTATTGGGTGTATTGTTGTTGCATGGGATAAGGCTGGGTAGGCATGGTTCCAAAGGAAAATCCTCACCAACCTTGTTTCCAAGGTTGGTTTTGGACGTTTTGTGGTGCCCATGCTTTCCAAGGCATAGGAATGGTCCAATTCTATTGGGGGTATTGTTGATAAAAGTAAGGATTAAATTATTGAGAGGGTATTGAGATATACCAAGATTCCTAGGATGCCAAGGTCTCTTTTCTACAACAAAACATAATTGTTTTGTAGCTCCTTGAGTTTCTTGGTAGGATGCTTTGAGTCCTAGTAGAGATGATAAGTTTTTTGTACCATGGTTATCTATACATATAGCACAAAGATCAATGTTATCTAAAGGAAATTATTTTAAAGGGTGCATATTTCTACATTTTGGACAAAAAATAGTTAAAGATGCATCCTCTAACTCTTTCTTTTGCCTAATTTTCAATGTGTCTAATTGAGATCCAAGAGTACTAAGAATGCTTTCTTTAAAATTTTCCAATAAATTTCCAATATCTATTCTACTTACACCATAGGTGGCTGATTTGTTTACCCTAGAGATAGAATCCCTAGGTCCCTTACCATATTTGGACTTTCCTAGAGAAATATGCTTGCATACGCAACACATTTATGGATAGGTTAGGTGAGAAATGTCTCCTTTACCCATTAAATTCAATACATCAATCCATTCATCTCTAATTTCCCTAAGTAAAAAGACTTTCAAAGTATCCAAATCTAAATGATTTTGTTTTTCTCTTTTAATAGTATAATGTAATCTTTCTAAATAAACCCCAAGGCTCTCTTCTTATTTTTGTGTCATATTAAACATCTCCCCTCTCATTCCTTGATTTGTAAAATAATCATTATATTTTTCAAGGAATGTTTTATTCAATCCATCCCATGTTTTTATTGCATTTGTTCCCAAACCCATAAACCAACGTAATGTTGTATCCTTGAGAGTAGTTGGAAACAACTTCAATTTTTTAGTGTCAGAAGAATAATAATAGTTGTGACATAACACATAAAATTCGAAAAGTAAAGTTTTTGGGTCTTCGGTTATCGTACCATCAAAGTTGGGCAGTGTTGAAGGTGATATGTTCTTCATTTGGACTACAACTGTTGGATCTAAGATTGGAAATCCAAATTCATTCTCAATAATTGATGTACATGTTCCTTCTTGTATTTCTTCATGTTCATGCTCTTCTCCACCTCCAGGTCCTCTTTCCTCTTCTCATTCAATGTATACTCTAGAAATATTGTAATCTTCAAGATGCATAGAATCCTATGAAGGTGCAAAGAGTTCTAGTTCTTCAATAGGATTTTTTGGAAATACAATCTCAGGCTGACCACCGATTATTTCTTCTTCTTGAGGTTTAGATGGAAGTATGATACTTTCCTATGAGGTTAATGGATTTTTTAATGTTTTAGAACTTCCTTCTCCAACTTTTCCTTTTTCTTTTGCTTGTGTATTCAAAATTCTGCTTTTTCTTCCTCTTCTCTTAGTTCCACCTGCAAAAGGATTAGATGATGGTGTGTCTCTTACAGTATCACATGATGGAGTGTGTGAAGTGGTATTTTTTGTACTTCTACCACTAGTGAATCTACCTCTATTATCCCTACATCTATTCATGCATCCTACTTATCATGATTTAAAGAAAAATAAAAAATAATGTCTTTTTGTACCTCCCAGGAAACGACGCCAAAAATGTCAATCAGTCCAATTAGTTGAACTCTATTACATTAAATTATTAACCAGTGGTACGTAAACTAATGAAGTATAAGGAAACATATATGCAGACACTAGTCCTTAACCTAAATGATTGCTATTGCATAAATATAATTGATTTTTGTTGCTACAAAAACAAAGTTTCTGTTAGCTGCAACAAAAAAAAGTATGCAAATTAAGATGCACAAAATCACTTATTTAAAACCTAACACATGAAGGATTCTGATTATATGAGATTATCAGTATACTGAATTGTTAATCACAATATTGAAATTTACTAGATTTGAAAGAACAATTATTTATTCAACTACTACTCTACTACTCTTTATGTATCAGTATAACTTGTGCAATAGAATAGAAATACATTAGCTATAGAAAATAAAAGCAATTGAATTGTAAATCACACATTGAGAAATATTGTAAATGAATCACACAGCTTGAAATGTAAAGAAACTACACAATTGTAAATGTAAAGCTCACAATAGGAAATGCAAAGGAGCAGCAAACTCATCCTCAAGGGGGGCTCTCGATTCAAAGAACACTACTTAAATAAACTCGTATACGACTTCGAAAATGGTGAAATCAACAAATCGATTTAACTCAAAGATATAGGAATTGAATTCTTTTATTACTTGGCAATTCAATTATAGTTCATCAATATTAAGAAAAACATGTTTATCAAAGTCTAATGCCATATATTTATGCAGTAATATGAGATTGGTTATATCCGCATGAATCAGATCTTTCACACTAATATCTAACAGATTACATATTCGATCAAGGGAGATTGAATATGATGTATATTGTGGATGTATAAAATCTTCTTAGGTTATCTGTGTAGTTGAGAAATTCATGACGGAATGCATGAATTTATCAAATACGATTTCGCTCGTCTTGTGGACCAATCTGTTGGAATTGGACTCATGTGCTTCTGCCACATGTAAATTCTAACTGGAGCATTGAATTTCCTGGAACGTTGATATGGAGTTTCTTCAATAGAAAATGATAGGTGGATAACCTGAAGGGACTGATTTGGCATCTCTCTATAGTTGAGGTTTGATTCTAGTGTGCGTCCAACCTTATGAAACACTAACTCTCCTACATAAACAGTCTTTGGTAGCTAACAAGTATAAATTTTAGTAGATACAAAATCAAAAATTATGCAGAACCGATATAATAATAACTATTAAACCAAATTGCATATAAAGAATTAAATTATGCTTAAGGATGAACATTTTACCTCAAGGGATCTTCCAAGCCTTAATTCTATAGATAGGAAATGATATCATGGAAAAAGGGTGGAATATGATATAATCTAAGGTTATGGAGGAAGGTTTTATGGCAGAAGAAGTGACAAAAAGAGTGAATTCTAAGGACCCAACAAGCAGTTGTTGCAAATTGGTAGAAGTATCTTGTAAATATGGAAATGCCATATTAAAAAGGGAAGATAAAGGGTGGGACATTATGTTTGCAATGGATATAATTCATTTTCAATGTAAATATATAAGTGTAGTCTCTTTGTGGAAACAATATTGTCAACTTGTATTCCATTGGCTCGAACTGTGATAAAACAATTGATGTGCTATCATTTGAAACACATACAGTTCATGTTCACTATGAAACATTGTTAATGGAGAGGTACAGTGAAATATGTGATCAATACCTCTCCCTTAACCATATATCATAGTGAACATGAACGAGGAATTGAAGAAACAAAATCTAATCTTGACTTCATGTGACAAAACATTTTCTTCTGAGAATATATGTATTAGTTGCAAAAGATCACTTGAAAATGGGAAGTTGTTGTGGTTTGCAACACCAGATTAGATAAGGCACAACATGCTATTACCAATTCCAGGCACACTGTCAGAACTTGAGGAGAGACTTGTGTCTCTTAGAATTGCATTTGCACAATTTAGACAATGGGGCGAAAAATGATCGTAGATGGGCTTGATAGGATCCATCATCAACGTGCATGTTCATATGGATATTGTCCAAAAATCATTGTCACAATCCATGGATGAAACAATGACAATTACAATTGAATGCAAAAGACAATTTCAATACAAAAATGCATATCTGACCGGAAGAGTTTGTTTAGACATTTTCATGAAAGTATTAAAAGAATTGTGTTCCATAACTTTATACAAGGCTAAAATATCACTATAAATGAAAAATGGACTGATATTCTCGAACAATATAGTAAAAAATGCTTAGAAAAGATAAATTCTAATTGTGAGAGTGATATGGAGACACAATCAGATAGTGAGAGACCTAGTGAAACGTTAGTACATGGGTTCATAAAATTGCAAGGCATCCATGATTTGCATGACAAGATCATTGAAGTTGCACCTATTGAAGGGAAGCATCCACTTGGAATATTCATGGATAGATACACAGAAGAGATGGAATTTCCAACCCTATTTTATGGGAATGTGTGTGATGATGACATTTTAAAGAGATTTAGTTACCAAAAAATATTGAAATGAGAATTGTTGCATGCTAGCAGTGATTTCTTGTATCACACTACAAATTTGTTCTTCAAAACAGTGAAAACAATAATTAGAAAAGTGATTTCATGTGTGTGGATACGAATAAGGAAGGCACAATTACAATGAAGAAAGTTATTGGAAAAAGACATGAAGTACAGACCAAATTTGGAAAAGACACTTAAATCTGATATTGGATACATAGATTTCAAAAATATTAACATTTCTCTTGAATACTTCCAACATATCAAGAAAAATGTGTAACACCCCCTATTTCCCCCAGCCTATAATTAATCATGATTGACGATTGCCTTTCCATGGCATAAAAACAAGGTAAATGTATTAATTGTTTAATTAAAAATGCCAACAACTTATTGTGGGGTGAATCCTTGAAAGTACTAGCCATGATACCACTAGAGGAAAGAGTGAGGAAACTCAAAGAAGGGTTCATCATGCTAAATATGACCCAAGAATCCTTACTGATAATATTTGATTTTGAGATATTCAGATTAATTCCCTCATCCCATATTTCAAGACAAATCATTTAATGAGAAGGGGTATGGTAGTGGAACAACCAACCACCCTCAATGAGAACAGTTATGGGAAGACTTGGTTAGGACAACAGAGGCCGCCAACAAAAGGTACAACAAAGTACCAAATTTTGTAGCCCTATATTGACCCATAGGTTACCTTCTTATAGGATAAAATAAGGACAGGTCGAGAACCTTCCTATAATGGGGTGTGCAAGAAAAGGATGCATGAGTGTGTGCAAGGGGGATTTTGGTCTGAGAAGGAAAAGAGTTCAAGAGAGAGCCTAGGTATGGGTAGAGAGACATGAGTCTCAGAGAAAATTTTGGTTACAGGGTTGGTATGAGATCCTGTATCCCAACCTGAACTATGATGACCATGATCTTGATGCTTGGAGAGCATCTAATAAACCTCGAAGAGGCCTAAGCTAGGTGGGCATGAGAAAATCTTAACCAAGAGTGGTGTGAAGGAGAGTAAACTTCACCTGTCAATCTCCCTAAGAATTTGAGAGAGAATCCCTGGTGATATCATGGCCTAGCACGGGGGTGGCCTTCTATTGAAGTTACTGAGTGAGCAGAGCCTATGGTTGGGTGGAAAGGAAAAACCATGGTCAGTTGGATGGCTACAAATTGTAACAGATAAGTAATTTATGTGATCTATATAATTAAATAAATGAATGATTTATTTTTGTATTGTATGCTTAAATGTATGAGTCTGTTATATAGATATAATCATGTTCCATTTACAATTCTGTGTACATGAATACTGGTGGATATGTAGGAAAATTTAAATATTGAATGTTTTGTCTCCTATGTATATAGTAATATGATAGTCATATTGGGTCTCCTGTGTAAGGAAGGAAGTGTTGTAACCTTCCTCCTAGAAGGAATGACACCTTGACTGGAATAGTGGCCCAAGGGGGATGAAGAGGGTTGTAAAGTTTGAGTTAAATCTTGGATTCAGAGCAAGCTAGGACTCTAAGTGCTTGAATAGTAATTGTTCTAGCTTTATCAACTGTAACCTTTTGCCTTGTCACCAAGGTCAAGAAATTCCAAATTACATATGTGCATTTCTATATGAGTGATGAGATTCAAAAAACATTGATTCTAAAGCTGGAATAGATCTTGGTCATCTAAATACAAGCTTCTACCCTATTGAAGTATGTGTGTATAGAAACGAGGGATCATAAATGTTGGATCGGCAGATGGTTGTATGCAAACCATCGATCAGACTTTCTAGCTGGGATA
This sequence comes from Picea engelmannii, assembly GCA_009831015.1. Classification (NCBI taxonomy): domain Eukaryota; kingdom Viridiplantae; phylum Streptophyta; class Pinopsida; order Pinales; family Pinaceae; genus Picea; species Picea engelmannii. The sequence continues at coordinate 1,198,449 of ML777498.1, forward strand.
TCGGACTCAAGAATACCCAGATATGTTTGGTGGAAAGAATATGAGAAATACCCAATATTTCGATGTCGAAAGTAGGGTTTTGTATCTTTGTTTCAACCTTTCCACTCTCACAGATAAATGTCATAGCCCATTATACGAGAGTCATTACTCATAGTTTTTGGATTGGAAATCGACAAGTCTTCACCGTTGATCTATTACATAACCTTAGGAGAGAGTTGACGCTAGAATCATGGAGATGACACTTGTCATCATCCAAGTCATGGAGGAATAACTACTTCTAGATCAGTGGATGGAAGAGAGATGAGCGTCAGATTGTATCGAGTGTTTTGGAGCCGGGGAGTAGGGATCCAGCCCCTAGTTCCATACCCTTATCACATATAATCAAGAGGAGAGGGATAACAACACTGGCGTGATCTATCATGCCAGCATGACAACTACCATGTCTGGAGGATGATAGTTTTCATTTTCTCATTTGTCGAAAGGAGGAAGAGTAGGACCCATTAAGCTTAAACCTTTGGAAGAGTGCCTTAATATTTGAGTCATTGGATCTAGGAAGCCAATAGATCTAAGTCGTAGATATGGTGGTAAAGGACAAGAGTCATAATCTTGAGATTAAAATAAATAATTACCTTGTAATTATCGGACAACAAACATCGAGAGTTTTAGGTTACAAAAGATAGGGAAAGTGTCGAGGTCTGAGATCCACTTTGATGAGAATCGTCGATCTATTGAATGACACTATAAATATCCAACGTATGATCCTTATAGCCACTAACACACAACAGTTGTGGAAGGAGCCATAATAGATGTTCAATCTAAGCATGAGAGATTTCATCCATAGATCTTGTATAATTGTAACCCAGAGAATTAACACAATTAATTGTCCCTTAATCATGGGATTACCTTAATTAATCATGAGAATAACTTGTTTAATTATCTCGTAATCCCTGAATGGTGAACCTCAGGGATTTTTATCCTACAGGAGGTCAGTAAGGGGCTGAGATCCTGACATCCATGATTACCTGGTGGTGCCACATGTCGTGACATGAGTGGTGCCATGTATCACACAAATTTGACATATTTGGATGAAGGTCCAGGTGGAAAATGAGTGCCATGTGTCAAGCGGTACGAGTTCCATGTGTCACGAGGTGATGGTGGCCATGTGTTGTGCCATGATTAAGACAGGTGGAAATATAAGATAGGGCCACATGTGCAAGGTGCCATCTCAACACTAGATCGATATTTTTGGGTCTTTGCAAATAGAGAAAAGACTAAGGTCTTGAGATCCTAGGATCCGAGTTTATAAGGTCCTGCGGTCCTGATGACTGGTGGGCAATTCTCATCAATTGGTGAGAGTAGATCTTGGGAGGATGTGGAGCTTGACACTGGGTGCAGAAAAGGCCAAAGTTTGATGTTTGACGAATTAAATGGTAGGTGCCATGCTATCATCCACGATAGCAGCCATGTCTTCGTTAGAAAATGATGTGTGGTAACACGTTAGTACCATGTTAGGTGACACAAGTGACGTGGATTCATGTGGGTTCCATGTGGCATTTAAGAGGTATTTGGTCAAATAAGGCCCCAAATATTTAAAAGGCCATAACTTTTGATCTAGAGATCTATTTTGAGAAAATGTACAAATGTTGGAAAGCTCTCGGGGAGAAGAAGATGATGGTGTACTCAAAAAAAGGTTTGGATATGGTTGAAGGAAAGAAAAAATTTAATACCCCATCCCTTAAAAGGGTACTTAAGGGGTTGGTTGTGTTATAGGTGGTATCAGAGCATGGTTCAAACACTAGGCTTAGATGGGCCAAAGATCAGTCTCAAGGCTGATATATTAAGGTTGGAGATGATCCTATTTAAAAGAGTTATGTGTTTAAAATATTGTTTAATATTTGCACGAGTTCCTTGAGGAGGAGGAGAATAGATTGAAACTATACCTTGGAAATTCTGGTTGAAATTATGACAAACAGATTATGTTGTCCCTTTATCAAATTGATGATTACTCTGGCAGGATTAAGAACATGTTGGTAGGAATTAATGGTAAGACGTAAATGAAAAAAGGGAAGAAATGATAAAATCCTATTATAGGATTGTATGAGTCAGGAAATGAATGGACTGGTGGTTGTAATGTTGCCTATAATGATGGGTTGTTGAAATCCTGACAATTATGATTGTTGCTTAGGAAAAGGATAAGCCCTGTATGTATAATTCCTCATGTTCAGAGGAATGATGGGAAAATTTTTAAGGTCAGTTAATTTTACCTATAATGAATGAAACTTGTTGTTGAAATAACCTAGTTAAGCAAAGAAAAATGAATTCTTTGAACTGATGATAGTCCTCATAAAAGAGGTGAAATGACATGAACATATGAGCCAATTTATGAGCTCATGGCTATATAAAAATGTGTACATTCCCATTAACATGAGTACTTGTTTATGCATGGGAATGTAAGATGTGGATATGTTGTAATGCATATGGTAATGAGTAAGCATGTATGTAAAATGTAGATAGACATGTTATAACCTGTGGTGGGTTGTAAAATATAGTCTATTGATGGATCAATTTGGTCAATAATGACTTGATGTCAACAGGAGAATTAACTACATGAATTAAATGTTGATAATAATGTTTGCATACAACCATATGAGGTTAAATTTGTAATAGATCAATGAAGGAGATGATCCAAATTATGGTAAATAAAATGCTTGGGAATTTTCAGAAGACTAATGGGTCAGATTAACATCCATATGTGGATGATATCCATGAGGGTATGGATTTGTATGCTCAAGTAGCATCTCTAGGGAATATTAATAATGGATTCCCTTGATAAAGGTCTATTGACCAAGGATGGATCGAGGCACAAGAAAAATTGGAATTGTTAACTTGTTGCCTTGGGTAATGCTAAAACTACCTAATTTGTATTTATGAATTGGAATGCTTTTGTAATAGTTAGGAAAGAGTAATATCTTGCTACCCATTTCCACGAGTGAGGGAAGTATGAGTATAATCATGAACATGATTGTGAGAATATTAATGTAAATGAATATAAGTCCTCACTAAAGAACATTGATATTAAAGTTAAAATACCAATATGTTTGGATGACATAGAAAAGGTGAAAGCAATGAACTTTAATGCTGAAGTGCATGGGTTAAATGCGTTATGATGTTGCTTGGTATGAATTCTAATAATAATACCAAATTAAAATGAATGAATAGTATAAAAATGCACAAGTAATGCACATGCTGTTGGAAATATGGCTATAGCAAAGATGACGCAGATGGTCAAGGTTGTCATTGATTGCAATCGGTCAGATGGTAAAGGTTGTCATTGATGGCAATCGGTTGGTTATAGAGCACGCACAAGAGATGTTGGAAAATAGAAGCTGCAACACAGATGCTGAAACACAGATGCAGAAACACAATGCTGAAATAGAGCTGGAACACAGAAGTTGAATCACAGATGCTGGAACACAGATGCTGGAACGTAGATGATGAAACACAAATGCAGGAACACAGATGCTGGAACGCAGATGCTGAAACACAGATGCAGAAACAAAATGCTGAAACAGAGCTGGAACACAGAAGTTGAATCACAGATGCTGGAACACAGATGCTAGATCGCAGATGCTGAAACACAGATGCAGAAACACAATGTTGAAACAGAGCTGGAACACAGAAGTTGAATCACAGATGTTGGAACACATATGCTGGAACATAGATGCTGGAACGCAGATGCTGAAACACAGATGCAGAAACACAATGTTGAAACAGAGCTGGAACTTATGCTGAAACATAGTGCTGTAACAGCTGAAACACAGTAATGTTACATATGCTGAAACACAGCGCTGGGCTGAAACACAGCGCTGGATATTTGTTGATAAAAACGCACACCTTATCCACGGTCATGACTAGCAGTAGAAGTTACCAATCGTTTTCTTTAAGAAACAGCACGAATGATGTGGCATGCGTAGAGGAGGCATGAAAAGAGCCAGTTCAGAAAATCAGGGAGAATGCTGGCATGCGAAAAGCAGAAGAAAGAATGAAAGAAAGGGAAACTGC
>ML777498.1:1229508-1256057 GCA_009831015.1 Picea engelmannii
CTCAAAACTCATTAAGAATGCCAAGAATAGGGGCACCTCTTTCCCTAATTTGAACTCATGAGAGAAGGTGAAGGGTCATATAATCCAATAGTGGATATTAGACTAGATGGATGGTTGAGAAAAAATAACCTTTTAGTCACCCACTTCACTTAATTTTCATAAATTCACATTTAATTTCACATCACATGAAATTAATGCACTAGGCACCACATTGGACACTTTCTCACCCATAGGAACCTAGGTGACTTGTCCTTGGTAATTTTTCATTTAATTTAACAGGGGATACATGAGCTCGGACTTGGAGAATGAGTGACCACAAGGAAGAGGAGACTTTGATAATTCTTGTAATCTATTGATTACAATCATGAACACAATGGGTATGTCAAGGAAAATAATGAGCCAAGTTAATGAGACAACCATATCGATGTAGATCCATGAACTGCACAGATAAATATTTTGTTGATTTGTGAATATTTCCACTTGAGTTTGAACAACAATACAAGTTTTGCATGAAATTGTAATTAATATGCATTCTGTTGAAAATTGTTGTAGGCATGTTTTGAAATGCCAAAGTCCGAGTAAGGACCAAATCAAGAAGAGGAAAACATTTTTGTACCAACTAAAAGTTGAAGGAATGGATGGTGTTACTGAGATGAAAAGAACACCAAGGATAGTGTTCCTTTAAGGGGGAGGGATTCTAATACTTTTTGTTTCCCCCAACCTGTAATTAATCATGATTGATGATTTCCAATCCATGGCATACAAAAAAGGTAAATGTATTAATTTTTTAATTAAAAACACCAACAACTAATTGTGGGGTGAAGGCTTCAAGGTATTGGCCATGATTCTACTAGAGGAAATAGTGGGGAAATTTAGATAAGGGTTCATCGTGATAAATATGACCCAATCCTCCTCGCTGATAATATTTGATTTGATATATTCAGATCAATTCCCTCATCCTAGATTTCAAGACAAATTACTTAATGAGAAGGAGGATGGTAGTGGAACAACCAACCACCCTCAATGAATACATGTATGGGAAGACATGGTTAGGATAACAGAGGCTTCCAACAAAAGGCACAACAAAGTACCAAATTCTATAGCCCCATATTGACCCATGGGTTACCTTCTAATAGGAGAAAATAAGGATAGGTCAAGAACCTTCCTACAAGAAGGGGTGCAAGAAAAGGAATGCATGAGTGTGTGCATGGGGACTTTTGGTCCAAGAAGGAAAAGTGTGCAAGAGAGAGCCCAAGTGTGGGAAGAGAGACTTGAGTCTCAAAGAAAAGTTTGGTTGCAAGGTTGGTATGAGGGCCTAGCTCCCAACCTAAGTTGTGAAGGTCTCGAGCTTAATGTTGGGAGAGAATATAATAGACCTTGAAGAGGCCTTGGCTAGGTGGGCATGAGAAAATATTAACCAAGAGTGGTGTGAAGGAGAGTAACACTCACCTATCAATATCCTTAAGAATTAGAGAGAGACTCCCTAGTGGTATCATGGCATTGCATGGGGGTGGCCTACTGTCGAAGTTAATGAGTGATTAGAGCCTATGGTTGGGTGGAAATGAATACACCTATTGTCAACTGGATGGTTGCAAATTATAAAAAATAAGTAATTTATGTGTTCTATATAAATAAATAAATGAATGATTTATTTTTGTATTGTATGTATGGATATATGAGTCTACCATATGGATAGAATCATGTTCCATTTACAATTCTGTGTACATGAATAGTGTTGGACCTGTAAGAAAGTTGAAATACTGAATGTTTTGTCTCCTATGTAGACAGTAATATGATAGTCATATTGGGTCTCCTATGTAACGAAGGAAGTGTTGTAACCTTACTCCTAGAAGGGATGACACCTTGATTGTAATAGTGGCCCAAGGGGTCTAGAGAGGGTTATAGAGTTTGAGTTACCTCCTAGATTTATATCAAGCCAGGACTCTAAGTCCTCGAATGATACTTGTTCTGGCTTAATCAACTATAACCCTATACCTTATTACCAAGGTTAAACAATTCCAAATTACATATGTGCATCCCTATATGAGTGATGAAATTCAACAACCATTGATTCTGGAGATGGAATAGATCTTGTTCATACAAAGAAAATCTTATACCATGTTGAAGTATGATTTTACAACAATGAGGGATCATAAACATTGGATTGGTGGATAGTTGTATGTTACAAAAATAGGATTGCGGAGCAATAAAATAAAACAAATGTGGAAATAAAACATAGAAAATACACAATACAATAGAGACACAAATATACGTGGTTCACCTAGTTTGGGATACGTCCACAAGAGAAATTTCCAGTACTTCCTTTTTTTATTATCCAACAAATGAAGGGATACAACCCACAACACACCTATTGTAACTTCCTCTTCTTTCTCTCACATTCTCCTCTCTCAAAATACCATATTCACAATGATGCATAGCTGCAATAAATTTCCCTCATAAAAGAGGGATGTCTTCTAGGGAAAACAAATCTAACATAACTTCTACCATCAGATCCATGACCTTATAATGAACGATCCATATTTACAATGAAATTAAAATATACATTTACAAGGAAATTTTTTCCTTCGGGGTCCTCTTGCCCCCAGATCCCCCAACTGAGGGGATGGACCCCGCAAAGGAGGTAACCCCCTATACACTCCCCCACGTGGAGGAGTGTAAATTCTTCTGGGGTATAAAGTCTTTAGGGGGTATAAACACGGCTGAAAATAAAGACCTATGAATCAGGAAGATAATCAGGCTCCACAACCAACAATCTCCCACTTGGAGACTGATCTCAACAACTCCACCATTGTTGTATATGCTGGTAATATGATCCTTCTTGGACCTAAAAAATTTATCACATTCACCTTCATGCTTGAAGACCAACTGAAAATAAGCAGGACCTCATTTTCTCCCCGGTTACTCCCTTTGTTAACATGTATGCAGGATTCTGGCTAGTGTGTATCTTTTCCAACTTCAAATGTCCATATTCCAAGATGGATCATATGAAATGGTACCTAAGTTGTATATTCTTAGTCTTCGAATGGAAGGATTATTTCTTTGCAAGATGAATGGCACTCTCACTGTCACAATATACCCTGCTATTCTCCTGTTTCTTTCCTAATTCCTCCATAAACATCTGTAACCAAATCAATTCTTTACTAGCCTCTGTAGCAGCAACATACTCTACTTCTGTTGTTGAAAGTGAAACAACCTTTTGCAGTTTCAAAATCCAACTTACTTTTGTTCCACCTATAGTAAAAATTGTTAGAAAAACAGGATCGTTGAGCAATAAAATCAAACAAATGCGGAAATAAAACATAGAAGATACACAATACAATAGAGACATAGATATACGTGGTTCACCCAGTGTGGGATATGTCCACTAGAGAAATTGCTAGGTCCTTGCTTTATTATTATTCAACAAATGAAGAGATACAACGTACAACACACCCGCGATGACTCCCTCTTCTTTCTCTCACAGTATCCTCTCTCAAAATACAATATTCTCAATGATACATAGGCCATAATACATTTCCCTCATAAAAGAGGGTTTCCTTCTAGGGAAAAAAACCCTAACATAATTTATACCATCAGATTTGTGGCCTTATAATGAATGGTCCAGATTTACAATGAAATTACAATATACATTTACAAGGCAATTTTTATTTCGGGGGTTTTTCCCCCAAACCCTTGCTTTCCTCCTGAACCCGTAGAGGGGTAACCCCCCTCTGCACTCCCCCACGTGGAGGAGTGTACATTCTTCTGGGGTGTAAAGTATTCATGGTGTATAAACATAGTTGAAAACAAATACCTCTGAATCAGGAAGATAATCAGGCTCCACAACCAACAATCTCCCACTTGGAGACTGATCTCAACAACTCCACTCTGTTGTATCTGCTAGACTATGAACCTTCTTGGACCTAGAAAATTTCTCATCTTCATCTTCATGCTTGAAGACCAAATGAAACTGACCAGGAACTTAGTTTCTCCCTGGTTACTCCCCTTTTTAACATATATGCAGTATTCTAGCTAGTGTGTATCATTTCCAACTTCAAATGTCCATCTTCCAAGACAGATCATATGAAATGGTACCTAAGATGTATATGATTTTTATTTGAATGGAAGGCTAAGTTCTTTTCAAGATTAATGGGACTCTCACTGTCATAGTACAACCTTTTATTCTCTTGCTTATTTCCCAATTCCTCCATAAACCTTTGTAACCAAATCATCTATTTACTAGCCTATGTAGCAACAACATACTCTGCCTCTGTTTTTGAAAGTGAAACAACCTTTTTCATTTTCAAAATCCAAATTACCATTGTTCCACCTATAGTAAAAACATACCACGTGGTTCTCCTCCTACTATCTTTATCACCTACCATATCTGAATCAACATATCCATGTAGAACAATGTTTGAGCCTCCAAAACATAATGCATGAGTAGTAGTACCTCTCAAATACTTGAGCATCCACTTTACTGCCTCCCAATGTTCTTTAACTGGATTGTTCATATACCTTCTCACAACTCCCACTGCATGTGCAATATCTGGTCTTGTGCAAACCATTGCATACATGATGCTGCCAAATACTGATGAATAAGGGCCCCTGGACATGTATTCTATCTCCTCTTCTGTCGTGGGAGACATTTCCTTAGTTGATTTGAAATGGATGGCCAAAGGTTTACTAATTGTTTTTTCATTCTTCATTCTAAACCTCTCCAACACCTTCTCTATGTACTCACCCTGACACAATGTCAATTTGTGATTTTTCCCATCTCTTGTTATTCTCATACCAAGGATTTTCTTTGTAGCACCCAAATCCTTCATTGGAAATTAATTAGCTAATTTATTCTTGAGCACATTTATATCCTATATATTAGACCCTAAAACAAGCATGTCATCTACATAAAATAGCAATATAATATAGATTCCATTTTCTAGCTTTTTAAAATAAACACAGTGATCAGAATGACATCTACTATAACATTGCTCTATCATAAACCTGCTAAAATTCAAATATCGCTTCCTTGGAGCTTGCTTTAGGCCATACAATATCTTCTTCAACCTGCATACCAAATTCTCCTTCCCTTTGACCTCATACCCCTGTGGTTGATGCATATAATTCTCTTCCTCCAAATCCCCATGGAGAATTTATTTTTTTTACATCTAACTATTCAAGATACAAATATTCTACTACCACAAGAATTAAAATAGTCATAATTGAAGTCATTTTAACAATAGGAGAAAATATTTCATCAAAATCTATACCTTTGTTTTGTGCAAACCCCTTTACAACAAGTCTAGCCTTGCACCACTTTTTTCCTCCATATTCTTCCTTCAACTTGTAAACCTATTTATTCTGCAATGCTCTTTTTCATCCAGGCAACTGAACCAAGTCCCAAGTCTGGTTATTTACCAAGGAATCCATTTCCTCTTTCATGCCTTGCTCCCACTTCTTTTTGGTGTCTACCTGCATTGCCTCTTCATAACATTCAGGTTCATGAGAATCAATCAACAATAAATAATACAATCTAGGAGAATATCATTCAAGGGGTCTACTTAACTTGGTAGATATTCTAACAACACTTGCAAGAGTTTGAGGTACCTGTTCATCTTGTTCTTGTACATTTTGATTTTCTAGTACCTTTGGAATTTATTTTTCAGTGATATCACCAAGCACTGTGTATTCTAGTTTTTCTTTTTCCTATTTCTTTCCCTGCAATTGATCTTTGTACATGAATTTATCATTAAATATGACATCTCTACTCATAATAGTTTTTTTATTTTCATAATCCCATAAGCGATAACCAAAATCATTAACACCGTATCCAATAAAGGTACACTTCTTGAATTTTTCCTCAAGCTTTGTTCTATTTTATTTATCAATATGGACAAATGATTCACAACCGAAAGTCTTCAAAAACAAATAGTTTACCTTTTTACATGTCCATGCCTCCTCTGGAATTCTACCATTCAAAGAGCTTGAAGGCCCTTTGTTTATTAAGTAAACAATAGTATCTATAGCATCTTCCCAGAGTTGTAAGGGCAAACAAACATGCAATCTCATACTCCTTGCACACTCCATGATTGTCCTATTCATCCTTTCTGACACACCATTTTCTTGTGGTGTTCATGGAGTTGTCTTCTCTCTATGAATCCCATGGTATGAATAATAATGGTGTAGACCCCCAAACCCTCAGGCAGAGATCCGCTCACAGGATCGTTCAAATATCCTTGAGCCGAAGTGGCTCTTTCGGATCCCTATTGGAACCTTCAACGAATCAATCCACAGGTCCATATGACTTGAGCCTGCGTGAACCAACACCAAGCGCCAACCCAAATCTCCTTGATCACAATAAACTTGCTCCCTTCACTAATTCGAGACTTTGGGTCTCGCAATTTCACAATCCTTGATGTCACGTTTCTCCACCCTCTACTGCCAAAACCCAAAATGCCGATTAACCAAAATGTTTGGCCATGTCCTCCTCCACAACCGTATCACGTTTCACAATTTCAGGAATCCTAAAACAAAGAATATCTATCTCTCATCTTCGAAAATGCCGAAGTGTCGAACCCTGATGTGTTCAACTAAGACTGGCTCCCCTATGGGACTTTTCGCCGATTCGAAATTTTGGACTTCGCATCTTCGCGAATCCTGATGCAAGGCTTCCATCTCTCCAACCTACAAAACCCTGAAATAATCAACGAAGTTTGACTCCGCCTGGTGATGAGTACGCCACCTGTCTTTCCCGCTGTCCTCTATCTCTGACGCGGATTCTTGCCACTTGTCACTCAAGATTTCCAACTTTTGGGACTTGAACGAACCTCCCATTTTCATCCCTCTATCACTTCTAAACCCCGAATTCTGAAATGATCTTGACAGCGCAACAGTTTTGATCAACGATCGTTGTGGAATCCTAGATCCCACAAGATGGTTTCATACAACCTTTATCCAACCTACAACTCCTCTGTATCCTATGGTCTTCGCGACTTCGCAAGTTCTACACGGAGAATTCCGACCGCTCGTTTCCTCCTTGACAACTACTGTGAAATGAACCAATGTTCTCCTTTCTTCTGAAATTTACTTCTGTGAGACGTTTTCAATCTCTGTCTCCCTTTGAGTATTTTCAAAGGTGCTGACCCTCCTAAGCTTTCACCTACAAACTCAAATCTCCAAAATGGTTCCTATTCGCACTCCTTGTGGCAGACTTTCAAATACTTCTAGGTATTTGATTCTTCGACTCTGTGCACTCCTTGCAACAACAGTCCTTCAACTCTCCTCTTGGTTGATAAGTTCTAAGATTTCAACCAGCCTGCGCACACCTTGCATGGCTTATGTTCTTCCCTTGCTCTTCTGCTGGAATGAGAACAACAATATCCCTCCTGAGATTTTAGAGATAAACTCTGAACCTTTGTCAATGCGCTCCTTGCGGACGTTTCACTGCACTCCTTGCAAAAACTTCTCTCACTCAGGAAGAGAAACAATTGAAACTCATTCTCTCTCTCTCAAACTTCAAACATTCAAAATGAAACCATACATGCACAGCATAGCCTCATAACAAATGCATAACAGAGACAATATAACCACTATAAGCATACCATTCACCATATATAAACAGAAAACATCATAACACCATGAAATCTGATTCAAAGCTTCTTATATTAATTCAAAGCTCCTGTACATGGGTTTTCTCTACAGCTCTCTGCTTCAGCTCTCTCCTTCTGTGCTATGCTAATGTTCTTAATCTAATCAATGTCATAATACAAAGACGAGGGTGTCTATATCTATTTTCCCTACTGCACTCTAAACTGTCTAATCTATAATTCAAACCTACCTACTTTCATTTATTATGCATAAATGCCTCTACATTCTACAGATGAGAGAAAACTCTCAAGATCTGTTTACAACCTCCAAGATATAAATGTAAAGTATGCCTTATAGCTATTACATTAACATCCACTCCTTTAAACTTTCAAAACATGAGAAATGTGTGTTGTGCCTTCCATCTGTCTTCCGCCTCCATGCTCGCTTGACTGCTTACGATGCTCCTGCATCATACTCCCTCGCTTGAAACTTTTCATGAACTTCTGTTCATGAGCTCTTGCATGATCTGTCCATGCTTCTGAATTTTTGCTTCATCTTCCCAGCTGGCATCTTCAATTGGATGTCCCTTCCACTTGACCAAGTATTCAAAATACTCTTTTCTTCTGGTCTTCTTGTTGACTCTCTTGTCAATTATGTTTCCTATCTGCAGCTTTTCAGCTACAAGAATTTGGTCAGTCCATTGAATCTTTGTTTATTCATCCTCTGCTCCTGCTTATTCATCTCTATAAGGGTACAAATCCTCAACATTGAATATCGGTGAAATTCTGATCCCATCAGGTAATTCAGCCTCATATGCGTTTGCCCCAAATTTCTTCATGACTCTGCATGGTCCAATCTTTTTCATCTTCAGCTTGTTATATGTCCCCCTTGGGAACCTTTCCTTCCTCATATGTGCAAGAATCAAATCACCAACTTCAAATTGAAGTTCTCACCTGTGTTGATATGTTCTGCGCTTGTATTCTTGACTCGAACTTTGCAATCGCTCCTTGACTCGGCTATGAAGCTCCTTCATTGCTTCTGCAAAATTCTCTGCACTAGCACTCCTAAATTCATTTTTTTTTAATCTTTCAATTTAGAAACTCCCCTTGGCTGCATTCTATATACAATCTAGAATGGACTCTGCCCTGTGCTTCTGTTGATTGAATCATTGTAAGCAAATTCCACCTGTGGCAGAATGTGATCCCATTGACTGTGGTGTTCAGTTACTAGGCTCCTTAGAAAATCTCCTAAGATTTTGTTCACAACTTCTATTTGCCCATCCATCTGAGGATGATACACTTATCTAAATGGAAAACTTGTCCCTAACTTCTTCCACAAAGTCCTCCATAAATGTCCCACGAACTTAGTATCTCGATCAGAAACTATACTCCTTGGCAAGCTGTGAAGTCTGACGACTTCTTTGAAAAACAGGTTCGCAAAGTGAGTTGCATCACTAGTTTTCTGGCATGGTATGAAATGTACCATCTTGGAAAATCAATTGACTACCACAAAGATTGAATCACATCCTCTTTGTGTCCTTGGTAGTCCCAATACAAAATCCATTCTCACTGCATCCCACGGCCTTTCAGGTATGGGTAATGGCTGGTATAACCCTGTGTTCTGCCTTTTCCCTTTTACGTGCTGACAAATTCAGCATCTGTTCAAAAATTTATTGACATATATCCTCATCCCTGGCCAAAAATATGAGCCATTCAATTTTGAGAACATCTTATCATGACCGAAGTGTCCGACCAATCCTCCACTATGTTTTTCTTTCAGCAGGTTCTCCCTCATGGAGCATTTTGGAATACATAGTTGATTGCCCCTGAATAATAATCCATCTTGGATCATGTATTCAATCCATTGGCTTGTGTCCCTAAGAATTGGATTCTCAGATGCCCCATACACTTCCTTAAAATTTGGATCATCTCTGTACATTTCTTTGAGGTTATCAAAACCCAAAGTTTTGACTCTGAATTCCTGCATAAGCAAACATTTCCTGGTCAAAGCATCAACAACTTTCTTAGCAGTTCCAGAAATATGCTTAGTTACAAAAGTAAAATTCTGCATGAATTCAACCCATTTAGCATGTTTTTGGTTCAACTTGTCATGTTGAGTCATGAATTGTAAAGCATGATTATCACTGTACAAAACAAACTCTTTAGGAACCAAATAGTGTCTCCATTTCTTCAGTGCTTGTATGACCACATAGAATTCCTTGTTATATGTGGAGTACTTAACCTTCACTTCATTCAGTTTCTCACTGAAGTATGCGATTGGCCTATCATCTTGGCTCAAGACCGTTCCAATTGCATATCTACTCGCGTCACACCTGACCTAGAATGTCTTGTTGAAATTAGGCAAAACCAAAATTGGTTGCTCGGTGATCTTCCTCTTCAGCAGATTGAAACTCTTCTCTGCTTCCTTTGTCCAGTGAAAATATTTGTCTTTTCTTCACCATATCCATCATCGGTGCACTAATTCCACTGAAATTTCGAATGAATTTCCTATAGAAAATAGCTAAACCATGGAAGCTTCGAACTTCAAACACACTCTTCGGCGATGGCCAATTCTTAATTGCGTTCACCTTTTCTGGTTCCATCTTCAACTCATTTGCAGAGATAACAAAACCCAAATAAATAAGTTTTGTCCTCATGAACAATGATTTCTTCATATTAATCAACAATTTCTCTTGTTGCAATCTCTTCATCATTGCGGCTAAATGCTTTAAATGCTCTACTTCAGTCTTGCTGAAAATCAATATATCATCAAGTTATACAATGATGAATTTCCCTATGAAATCCTTCAGGACTTCGTTCATCAATCTCATGAAAATACTAGGTGCATTTGTTAATCCAAATGGCATAACAAGCCATCCATACAACCCTTCATTCATCTTGAATGTTGTCTTCTACTCATCACCTTCTCTCATGCGAATCTGATGATATCCGCTTTTCAAATCAATCTTTGAAAAAAATCTTGCTCCACTCAAGCACTCCATCAAATCGTCCATCCTTGGTAATGGAAATTTGTATCTGATGGTGATCTTATTGATCACTCTTGAGTCTGTACACATCCTCCAGCCTCCATATTTCTTTGGGCTGAGCACTGTTGGAACAACGCATGGACTCAAGCTCTCTCTAACCAATCCTTTGTCCATTAAGTCCTGGACCTGCCTCTTGACTTCTTCATTCTCTTGCAGCGTTAATCTGTACGCTGCTTTGTTTGGTAAACTGGCTCCAGGTATAAGATCAATGTGATGACTTATACTCTTGATTGGCGGTAATGAACGAGGTAGTTCATCCACTACTATATCATCTAACTCTTTCAGTAACTCCTAGATTTCCTCTGGTAAATCATCCACTCTTGTACTGGTCAAAACAATTCTAGGCTTCCTGACCACAATAAATTGTGTGTCTTCCTTGTTCCTTATTCTTAACCTCATTAAGAAGTTCCTTCCCACTCATGAGAAGTACAGTGTTACTTACCTCTGGTTTCACTTCTTTACCCTTAATCAGCAACAACATGTGAGTTCTTCCATTCTTGTCCAAGGTGTATGCGTGCTTTCTCCCATCATGAACCACATTTATGTCATATTGTCACGGTCTACCCAGTAATAGATGACAAACATCCATGGGAATGACATCACACAATATTTCATCCTTATATCCTCCTATTTTAAATTCAACTAAACATTGTTTAGTGACATTTACCTGATGTCCTTTTTGTAGCCACAAAACTCTGTATGGGCTTGGATGTATGCTAGTCTCCAGCTCCATATTTTCTACCATCTATGTAGAAACAATATTGTCTATGCTACCGCTGTCCATGATTACTTTGCATACCCTATCTTTTGTTTTGCAAGCAGTCTGAAATAGACTGTTTCTTTGGGTTGGGTTCTCTGCCTCCTTCTTTGGAATTAAGAGATCTTTCCTCATCATTAGTAATCTTTTGCCTCAACATTCCATCCTTGAGCTTTGGCAATGTGAGTTTCACCACCTTCTTTCTTTCTATCTAGACACTCATAAGATTTATGTCCGTTTTTCCCACAGACAAAACATTTCACTTCACCTCCTCTTCCTCTAGCTTGCAAAAAGTATTTCTATCGGCATGCTGCCCTCTCTGTGAGCTTCCTCCTCTCTCAGTTTGAGGTTGAGGTTTCTTCCCCTCTTCTTTAGGTTTCTTAGTTCTGTCTTGGGCTATTGTTTTGCCTCTGGCTTGACTTCTGCCTCGACCTCTTTGACATTGCTTTCAGCTCAGCTTCTCTTCAGCTTTCAGATCCATATGATAAGCATCTTCCACATTGCGAATGATCATAATTCTCATCTCATCTTGAATGTCATATCTCGGACCATTCATGTACCTAGAAACCTTTTCATCATCACTTTCCCGATGACCTACTCTGATGTTTATCTTGTAGAACTCTTCAGTGTATTCCTTCACTGTCATCAACTTCTGTCTCAAATTCTGCATCCTCCAAAACAAAGTGATTTGATAGTCCTTGGGTATGAATTTGGCTTTCATCTTCGCAACCATCCTATCCCAACTTTTGATTTTCTGCTTGCCTTTGCAGCGTTGGTCAGCCTGCAGTTCATCCCACCATAGTGTTGCATGCCCTTTAAGTCTAGTGACAGCATGTTTGACCTTTCTATCTTCCTCGACATCCTCATAGTCAAAGTATTTATCCATAGCTCTAATCCAGTCTAAAAGCTCTTCAACATCCAAGTTTCCCTCATACATGGAAATATCCATCTTTTCCCTAGCACCTATCCTTGCAACAACCCTGAATAGGCGTTCGTCTATAGCATCTTTGACTGTGACTTCTTCTCCTTCGTGTCCAACTTCATTTTCACTGTCAGCCTTGCTGATATCCCCAACGTCAACTGTGCACCTTTTTTCTATCTCCATAGCATCAAGCCTAGCACGTAATTCATGCATTTCTCTTTCCACTGCTGGATCAGGCATAACCACTGGTCTGTCTCTTCTTCTCGACGGCATGGCTGAGAAATATTCCCCTGTTTTCTCTGCTACAGAAAGAAAAGACTTGTTCTGCAGCTTCTAATACCAATTGATGTGTATCAGAGGCTCTTCTTTCTTCTCTCTCTTCCTATGTCTAAAATATACAAATAGAATCAAGCGTTGATACCACTCTGGTGTAGACCCCCAAACCCTCAGGCTGAGATCCGCTCATAGGATCGTTCAAATCTCCTTGAGCCAAAGTGGCTCTTTCAGATCTCTATCGAAACCTTCAATGAATCGATCCACAGGTCCTTATGAATTGAGCCTGCATGAACCAACATCAGGCGCCAACCCAAATATCCTTGATCACAATAAACTCACACCCTTTGCTAATTCGAGACTTTGGGTCTCACAATTTTGCAATCCTTGATGTTGAGTTTCTCGACCCTCTACTGCTAAAACCTAAAATGCCAATTAACCGAAATGTTTGGCCGCGTCCTCCTCCACAGCTGTATTGCGTTTCACAATTTTGGGAATCCCAAAACAAAGAATCCTTATCTCTCGTCTTCGAAAATGCCGAAGTGCCAAACCCTGATGCGTTCAACTAAGACTGGCTCCCCTATGGGACTTTTGTCCTTCGTGTCTTCACGAATCTTGATGCAAGGCTTCCAACTCTCCAACCTACGAAACCCCGAAATAATCAACGAAGTTTGACTCCACCTGGCGACGAGTACGCCACATGTCTTTCCCGCTGTCCTCTATATTTGACGTAGATTCTTTCCACCTGTCACTCAAGCTTTCCAGCTTTTGGGACTTGAATGAACCTCCAATTTCCATCCTTCTATCACTTCTAAACCCTGAATTTTGAAATGATCTTGACAACTTAACAGTTTCGATCAACGATCGTTGTGGAATCCTGGATCCCACGGGATGGTTTTGTCCAACCTTTATCCAACCTGCAACTCCTCTAGATGCTACGGTCTTCACGACTTTGTGAGTTCTCCACAGAGAATTATGACCGTTCATTTCCTCCTTGACAGCTCCTGCGAAATGAACCAATGTTCTCCTTTCTTCTGAACTTTACTTCTGAAAGACGTTTTCAATCTATGTCTCCCTTTTAGTACTTTCAAAGGTGCTGACCCTCTTGAGATTTCACTTACAAACTCAAATCTCCAAAAGGGTTCCTTCTCACACTCCTTGCGGCAGACTTTCAAATACTTCTAAGTATTTGATTCTTCAACTCTGTGCACTCCTTGCAACAACAGTCCTTCAACTCTCCTCTTGGTTGATAAGTTCTAATCTTTCAACCAGCCTGTGCACACCTTGCACGACTTCTATGCTTCCCTTGCTCTTCTGTTGGAATGAGAACAATGGTATCCCTCCTGAACTTTCAGAGATAAACTTTGAACCTTTGTCAACGCACTCCTTGCGGACGTTTCACTGCACTCCTTGCAGGAACTTCTCTCACTCAGGAAGAGAAACAATTGAAACTCATTCTCTCTCTCTCAAACTTCAAACATTCCACATAAAATCATACATGCACAACATATCCTCATAACAAATGCATAAAAGAGACAATATAACCACTGTAAGCATACCATTCACCATATATAAACAGAAAACATCATAACACCATGAAATCTAATTCAAAGCTTCTTATATTAATTCAAAGCTCTTGTACATGGGTTTTCTCTACAGCTCTCTGCTTCAGCTCTCTCCTTCTATTCTATGCTAATGTTCTTAATCTAATCAATGTCATAATACAAAGATGAGGGTGTCTATATCTGTTTTCCCTCCTGCTCTCTAAACTATCTAATCTATAATTCAAACCTACCTACTTTCATTTATTATGCATAAATGCCTATACATTGTACAGATGAGAGCAATCGCTCAAGATCTGTTTACAACCTCCAAGATATAAATGCAAAGTACGCCTTCTAGCTATTACATTAACACCTGCTCCATTAAACTTTCAAAACATTTCAAAACGTGAGAAATGTGTGTTGCACTTTCCAGCTATCTTCTGCCTCCACGCTCGCTTGACTGCTTACGATGTTCCTGCATCAAATAATCATCAAAATCCTTGCTGCAATATTCACCTCCATTTTCTGATCTGAGACACTTCAACCTTTTTCCTATCTCATTCTCAACTAAAGCTTTTCATTTCTTAAAAGTATCAAAAACATCAGATTTTTGTCGAATGCAATAAACCCAAGTTTTTCTAGTTGCATCATCAACACAATTAACATAATAACAAGAGCCACCAAGAGATGATACATGAGTTGGTCCCCATACATATGTATGCACAAGATCTAACCTTTCACTATTCTTTTCTTCTCTGACTCTGTTTTGTTTTCCATAAACACAATGCTCACAGAAATCCAAATCAATTTGTTTAAGATATGGGAACAAAT
Organism: Picea engelmannii; assembly: GCA_009831015.1. Classification (NCBI taxonomy): domain Eukaryota; kingdom Viridiplantae; phylum Streptophyta; class Pinopsida; order Pinales; family Pinaceae; genus Picea; species Picea engelmannii. Next base: position 1,244,469 of record ML777498.1, read on the forward strand.
TTCTTTTGTGAAGTATTTGCATCCCCTTCTCACTCATGTGTCCAAGACTATGATGCCACAATGTTGTATCCACTCCTATAGAAGCTGAAGAGATAGAAGATTCGGTATTCCCAGTACATAAATACAATGTACCTACCTTCTCTCCTTTTGATATCACCAATTATCCTTTGGTGACCTTCCACACCTTATCTATAAATATAGATATACAACCTTCACTTTCCAACTGCCCTATTGAAATTTTATTTTTCCTTAGATCTGGAACATGTCTTACCTCTTTCAACAACCATTGGTTTCCATTGCTTTACTTTATTTTTACCTTTCCCATTCCAACAATTTTGCATGGTGCATCATCACCCAAATGAATCTGTCCAAAATCACGTTGAACATAATATAGAAAATGTTTCCTATGGGGTGTGGCATGAAATGAAGCTACTGAATCTACTACCCAAGACTTAGAAATATTATCTACAGAAATAATCAAAGCATCTTGTAACACATCACCTGTTCCATTTGCTTCCTGCTTTTTCTCTTACTGTCCATCTCTTTGTTTCTTTGGACCTCTGCAATATTTCTTTAGATATCCTTTATTCACACAATTTTATCACTCTATCTTTCCAAATCTGGATTTGGATCTGCCCTTCCTAGAATTCCCGCAGCTCCCTAAGCCCTTTCCTCTATCCTTTTGTCTTCCCTTGTTCTCCATGTTTAACACATTACCTGATGTCTCACCTATGATTTTTCGTTGCATTTACTCACTAAGGATAACACCAACAACATCATAAAATTTTAAAGTATTTGAACCAGAGACAAATTTACTTAAATTCATGACCAATCCATTCCATCTTTTTGGAAATTAGCACAAGATTACAAGAGCCCTGACCTCATCATCAAAGTCCACTTTTACAGAACTTAGTTGATTAGTAACTGTATTAAATTCATTTAAATGATATGAATCAGACAGACCTTATGACATCTTCATATTAAATAATCTATTCATTAGAAATACCTTATTGGGCATTGAGGGTTTTTCATACAGTTTAGCCAATATGTCCATCTACTCCTTCGTTGTCCTTTCTTTCAAAATATTGAAAGCCACCATTGCTGCCAAGATCAATCATATTGTTCCTAGTGCCTTTATGTCAATAACCTCCCACTCTTCGTCCTTCATGGTTTTCAGATTCTTTGCTATTCCACCCAATGGTAGAAATAGAGCCTTCTGATATAATAATCTTCCATCTGCATCTTCCATAACTGGTAGTTTTGGCCATTAAATTTCTTGACCCTAAACCTTCCATCTTCCACCATTACTCCCACTCGAACCAAGAACCCTCTTTTTCTGCGAGTTACCTTTCGCTATGATACTAGTTGTTATAAAAACAGAATCACGGAGAAATAAAATAAAACAAATGCAGAAATAAAACACAGAAGATACACAATACAATAGAGACATATATACACGGTTCGCCCAGTGTGGGCTACGTCCACCAGAGAAATTTCTAGGTCCTTGCTTTATTATTATCCAACAAATGTAGGGATACAACCTATAACACACCCATTGTAACTTCCTCTTCTTTCTCTCACAGTCTCCTCTCTCAAAATACATTATTCACAATGATATATAGACACAATACATTTCTCTCATAAAAGAGGGTTTCCTTCTAGGGAAGAAAACCCTAACATAACTTCTATCTTCAGATATGTGACCTTATAATGAATGGTCTAGATTTACAATGAAATTACAATATACATTTACAAGGAAATTTTTTCCTTCGGGGGCTCGCTTGCCCCCGACCCCGCAGAGGGGTTAACTCCCCTCTACACTCCCCCGTGTGGAGGAGTGTACATTCTTCTTGGGTGTAAAGTATTCATGGGGTGTAAACAGGGTTGAAAACAAATACCTCTGAATCAGGAAGATAAGCAGGCTCCACAACCAACAAAAACATATTTTGTGGTGCTCCTCCTGCTATATTTATCACCTTCCATATCTGAATCAACATATCCTTGCAGAATAGTGTCTGAACCTTCAAAACATAATGCATAAGTAGAAGTACCTCTCAAATACCTGATAATCCACTTTACTTCCTCTCAATGTTCTTTACCTAGATTGTTCATATACCTTCTCACAACTCCCACTGCATGTGAAATACCTGGTCTTATGCAAACCATTGCATAAATCAAGCTACCAATTGTTGATGAATAAGGGACCCTCGACATGTATTTTATCTCCTCATGTGTCTTGGGACACATTTCCTTAGTTAATTTGAAATGGTTGTCCAAAGGTGTACTAACTAGTTTTTCATTATGCATTCTAAACCTCTCCAACACCTTCTCTATGTACTCATCCTGAGACAATGTCAATTTGTGATTTTTCCTGTCTCTTGTTATTTTCATACCAAGGATTTTCTTTGCAGCACCAAAATCCTTCATTGCAAATGAATTATCTAATTTCTTCTTGAGCACATTTGTATATTACATATTAGACCATGCAACAAGCATGTCATCGACATACAATAGAAAGATAATATAGCTTCCATTTTCTATCATTTCAAAAAAAACACAGTGATCAAAATGACATCTACTATAACCTTGTTCTGTCATAAACCTGCCAAACTTCAAATTCCACTTCCTTGGAGCTTGCTTTAGGCCATACAAGCTCTTCTTCAACCTGCGTACCAAATTTTCCTTCCCTTTGACCTCATACCCCTGTGGTTGCTGCATATAAATATCTTCCTCCAAATCCCCATGAAGAAAAGTTGTTTTTACATCTAACTGTTCAATATGAAAATCTTCTACTACCAAAAGACTTAGAATAGTCCTAATTGAAGTCATTTTAACAATAGGAGAAAATATTTCATCAAAATATACACCTTTCTTTTCTGCAAACCCCTTTACAACAAGTCTAGCCTTGTACCACTTTTTTCCTCCATCTTCTTCCTTCAACTTGTAAACCCATTTATTCTGCAATGCTCTTTTTGTTGTAGGCAACTGAACCAAGTACCAAGTCTAGTTATTTATCAAGGAATCCATTTCCTCTTTCATGCCTTGCTCTCATTTCTTTTTAGTGTCTACCTGCATTGCCTTTTCATACATTCTTTTTCACCAGAATTAGTCAACAATAAATAATACAATGAAGGAGAGTATCATTCAGGGGGTCTACTTAACCTGGTAGATCTTCTAACAACACTTGCAAGAGTTTGAGGTACCTGTTGATCTTGTTATTTTACATTTTGATTTTGTGGTACCTTTGGAATTTCTTTTTCAGTGATCTCATCAAGCACTGTGTATTCTGGTTTTTCTTTTTCCTGTTTCTTTCCCTCCAACTTATCTTTGTACATGACCTTCTCATTGAATATGACATCTCTACTCCTACTAATTTTGTTATTTTAATAATCCCATAATTGATAACCAAAATAATTAACATTGTATCCAATAAAGGTACTCTTCTTGGATTTTTCCTCAAGCTTTGTTCTATTTTCTTATCAATATGGACAAATGATTCACAACCGAAAGTATTCAGAAAGGAATAGTTTACCTTTTTACCTATCCATTCCTCCTATGTAATTATACCATCTAAAGAGATTTAATGTCCTTTGTTTATTAAGTAAATTACAATATCCACAGCATCTACCTAGAACTGTAAGGGAAAACCAGCATGAAGTCTCATACTCCTTTCACGCTCCATGATTGTCTTGTTAATCCTTTCTCACACACCATTTTTTTGTGGCATTCCTGGAACTGTATTCTCTCTATGAATACCATGGTATGAACAATAATCATAAAACTCCTTGCTGCAATATTCACCTCCATTGTCTGATCTGAGACACTTCAACCTTTTTTCTGTCTTATTCTCAACCAAATCTTTCCATTTCTTAAAAGTATAAAAAACATCATATTTTTGTCGAATGCAATAAACCCAAGTTTTTCTAGTTACATCATTAATAAAAGTAACATAATAACAAGATCCACCAAGAGATGATACCTGAGCTAGTCCCCATACATCTATATGCCCAGGCTCTAACCTTTGACTCTTCTTTTCTTTTCCGACTCTGATAAATATGACTCTCTTCTATTTTCCATAAACAAAATGCTCACAGAAATCCAAATCAATTGTTTTAAGATCTAGCAACAAATTTATTTTTTGAAGTATCTGCATCCCCTTCTCACTCATGTGTCCAAGTCTATGATGCCACAATGTTGTATCCACTCTTGTAGAAGCTAAAGAGATAAAAAAAGTTAGTATTGCCATTACATAAATACAATGTACCTACCTTCTCTCCTTTTCCTATCACCAATGATCATTTGGTGACCTTTCAAACCTTATCTGTAAATATGGATATACAACCTTCACTTGCCAACTACCCTGTTGAAATTAGATTTTTCCTTAGATCTGGAACATGTCTTACCTTTTTCAAAAACCATTGGTTTCCATTTCTTTGTTTTATTTTTACCTTTCCCATTCCAACAATTTTGCATGGTGCATCATCACCCAAATGAACCTGTCCAAAATCACCTTGAACATAATCTAGAAAATGTTTTCTATGGGGTGTGGCATGAAATGAAGCCCCTGAATCTACCACCCAAGACTCAAAAATATTATCTACATAAAGAATCAAAGCATCTTGTAACACATCACCTGTTCCATTTGCTTCATGATTTTTCTCCTAATGTCCATCTCTTTGTTTCTTTGGAGCTCTATAGTCTTTCTTCAGATGTCCTTTCTTCCCACAATTCCAACACTCTATATTTCCCAGTCTGGTTTTGGATCTGTCCTTCCTAGAATTCTCACGGTTCCCTGAGCCCTCTCTTCTATCCTTTTGTCTTCCCCATGTTCTCCATGTTCAATGCATTACCTGATGTCTCACCTGTTATTTTCCATTTCATTTCCTCACTAAGGATAACACCAACAACATCATCAAATTTTAAAGTATTTGAACCAAAGACAGAGTTACTTACAACCATGACCAAGTTGTTCCATCTTTCCAGCAATGAGAACAAGATTAGAAGAGCCCTGAACTCATCATCAAAGTCCAATTTTACAAAACTTATTTGATTAATAACTGTATTAAATTCATTTAACTAATCTGTAATAAACCCACCTTCTGAAATATTCATATTAAATAATATCTTCATTAGAAATACCTTATCAAACATTGAGGTTTTTTCATATAGTTTATCCAATGCATCCATCAACTCCTTTGTTGTCTTTTCTTTCGAAATATTGAAAGCCACCGACATTGCTAGGCTTAGCCATATCATTCATAGTGCCTTTATGTCAAGAACCTCCCATTCTTCATCCTTCATGGCCGTCACATTCTTTGTTATTCCACCCAATGGTAGGCATAGATCCTTTTGATATAAATAATATTCCATCTGCATCTTCCATAACTAGTAGTTTTGGTCGTTAAATTTCTCGACCCTAAAATTTCCATCTTCTGCCATTGCTCCCACTCGAACCAGGAACCCTCTTTTTCTATGAGTTACCTTTCACTCTAATACTAGTTGCTAGAAAAACAGGACCACAGAGAAATAAAATAAAACAAATGCATAAATAAAACACAGAAGATACAAAATACAATAGAGACACAAATATACATGGTTCACCTAGTGTGGGATACATCCACCAAAGAAATTTCCAGGTTCTTCCTTTATTATTATCCAACAAATGAAGGGATACAACCTACAACACACTTCCTATAAATTGCTCTACTTTCTCTCACAGTCTCCTCTCTCAGAATACAATATTCACAATGATGCAAAACCACAATACATTTCCCTCATAAAAGAGGGTTGCCTTCTAGGGATAAAAACCCTAACATAAGTTCTACCTTCATATCTACCACCTTATAATGAACGGTCTAGATTTACAATGAAATTATAATATACATTTACAAGGGATTTTTTTCCTTCGATGGCTTCTCCCTTAAACCCCCACCAGGGGCCCACTTTCCCCTAGACCCCCCAACCAAGGGGATGGACCCCGTAGAGGGGGTAACCCCCCTCTACACTCCCTCGCATGGAGGAGTGTACATCATTCCATGGTGTAAAGTCTTCATGGGGTATAAACACAGCTGAAAACAAAGACCTATGAATCAAGAAGATAATCAATCTCCACAACCAACATTGTATGCCAATCGTCAATCACACTATATAGCCAAAATATCAGATCCCGGAATACCGAGATATCCTTGGTGGAAAGACTATGAGAAATACTCGACATGTCGATGCTGAAAGCAGGGTTCCGACTCTTGGTTCTAACCTTGACACTATCACAGATAAGTGCCAAATCCCATTATAGGGAGTCATTTCTCGTAGTCGTTGGATTTTCAATCAACAAGTGTTCTTCATTGATCTATTATGTAATCTTGGAAGAGAGTTGACGCTGAAATCATGGAGATGACACTTGTCATCATCAAAGTCACAGAGGAATAAACACCACCAAATCGATAGATGGAAGAGCGATGATTGTCCAATCGTACCAGGTGTTTTAGAACCGAGGAGTAGGGTTCCAACCCCTAGTTCCATACCATTATCACATACAAGCACAAGGAGAGGGAAAGTGACACCAATGTGATGTGTCATTCCATCATGACATCTAATCTGTTTGAAGGACAATAAGTGTCATTTTTTTGTTTTGCAAAATGATGAAGAGTGGGCCCCATTAGGATTAAACTTTTGGAAGAGTGCCTTATGATCCAAGCTATTGGATCTAGGAAGCCAACATATATGAGCCATAGATCTGGTGGTAAAGGCCATGAGTCATAATACCAATATTAATGTAGCTAATTACCTCGTAATTACAAAATGGTGGACCTCAGTAGTTTTAGGTTATAGGAGATAGGGAAAGTGCCAAGTTCTAAGATCCATCAATCTATTGACTAACGCTCTAAATCTCCACCGTCTGATCCTTAGAACCACTACCAAATCAGATTGTGAAAGGAACCGTAATAGTTGTCTAATCAAAGCATGAGATATATCAATCATACATCTCATAGAATTGTAACCCCAAGAATTAACTGAGTTAGTCGTCCTTAATCATGGGATTACCTTACTTAATCACGATATTAACTTGTTTAATTATCTCATAATCCCCAAACAGTGGACCTCAAGGAGTTTTAGCCTATAGGAGGTCAGTAAGGAGCAAATTTTTTGATGTCCATGATTACCGAATGGTGCCACGTGTCGTGACATGAGTGGTGCCACATGTCATGCATATTTGGCGTATTTGGATGAAGGTCTAGGTGGAAAATGAGTGCCATATATCAAGTGGTATGAGTTCCACGTGTCACGAGGTGATGGTGGCCATGTGTCGTGCCACGGTTAAGATAGGTGGAAATATAGGATAGGGTCGTGTGTGCAAGGTGTGATATTAGCACTAGATCATGCCTTTTTTGGCTTTGAAAATAGTGAAAAGGCCGAGGTCCCGAGAACCTGGGATATGGTGTTCCGAGGTCCCATGATCCCGACGAACAATGGACAGGTATCATCAGCTAGTGAGAGCGTATCTTGAGAGGATTTGGAGCTTGACGTTGGGCATAGAAAAGGTCGAGGGTTGATGCCTGGTGAATTGCATGGAAGGTGCCATTCCATCATCCATGATAGCAGCCATGTTTCCATTAGAAGATGACATTGGTGACACACCAGTTCCATGTTATGTAACACAAGTGATGTGGAGCCACATGGGTGCCACGTGGAAGTTAAGAGGTCTTCTGTCAAATAAGGCCCCAAATCTTTAAAAGGAATCTAGAGCTCTTTTTTTAGCAAACTTACAGTCGTTGGAAATCTCTCGACGAGTGGAAGACAACGATGTCCTCAAAAAGAGGTTTGGATATGGTTGAAGGAAAGAGAAAATTTAATATGCCATCCCTTAAAAGGGTACTTAGGTGGTTGGGTGTCTTACAAAATGTATTTTCAATGATATGATAGTTGGGGCCTCCAATCGTTTTCATGGCATTCACGAGTGCAAAGCATCAGTGGCGTGAATTGGTATGTGCATTGATGAATTTGTATAGGAATAGAAAAAATGAAAAGAACTCTGAAATACTGGAAGACAAGGACATTGATTATCTGATAAGAAAGGACCTAGTTACTTGTAATCATTACTATAGAGAATCTAGTTTTTGTGGATAGAATATGCACCGATATATGGAAAGACCAATGATTTAGAAATTGCAAAGTTCTTGGAAAACTAGATAACATGTGACACAAATCATCTGCATCCTGATCGTACCAAATTGTATAAGAATTCCCATACAAGAAGTTGTAAGAAATTAAAGAATTCACATTGTCGATACAACTTCCCTATGCCAACAATGACAATGACAATGATTCTTGAACTAATTGAGTTACCAAACAAAGTTGTTGACATAAATTCAAAGTTGTTGTTTTCATCACTAGACCAAAAAAAACTATGACAATTTAATTACCTTCGAAGGCCTCTTGACACAATGGGAGTATCAAAGGATGAGCACTTTCTCCTAATACAGTGCACACTAAAACAACTGACAATATTCTTGAAATAAAAACCTTCACATATTTGGAACAACAACTTTGAAAAAAACATGCCAAATTTTTGGAATGCAATCATAGATGAACAATTTGTTTTGAATGGATATGTGGCAACATCATATTGCAATTCATATATTTCCAAATCTATGACAAACACATTTATAAGGATACGTAAAGAACATGAAAAAAAACAAAATCGATGTTATGCAAATGATGTGTATGCTTGGACATACAATGTTGAATCTTCAACAAATGTTTGTGAAACAACTGGTCCATATTGTGCTTTCTCTTCCACTAAATAGTAGTTCAAGAGTGTGTATAATTATAAGAACATGTCTAATATATCAACACACAATCTTACTTAAGATATATTTTTTATTGAAACAAGAACCTGACAACTTAGAAGATGTGATGTGGAACTCTATTATTGATTAATATATTGAACGACCACATGCCATTAAGAATCTTTTCCTTGTTGAATTTGTATCCAAGTATAAAAAAGAGGTACACACATATCGAAAAGGAAAAAACCAAATGTGATATGATTTTTCAAATATAACAAGCACATTGACTATGAAAATATTTGCAAAGAGAAACTATTTTTGTATTTCTTGTTCGAAAAAAAGTGAATATACATTAAAGGATAATTGGCCTACATGGCAAGATATTTATTATTTTGATGAAATTGTAATACAAGCCAATGAAGCTAATTTTACATATAATGTCAATCCAACCTATGGTGATATGGAAAGTGCAATTCAACAACTGGACAATGATCTTCTAGACGTTGATGGTACATTGACCCAAGGAGGAACACACATATTTGACTTTGAACAGTATGATTTGCAACAAAATCTTCAATGTGTTGGAGGGAGAAGTAGAAAAACAAAAACTAATTGTTGGATAACTGAGAGGGGGGGGGTGAATCAGTAATGAGCAATTTATACCACTTATTAATCCTTTTAACCACAAGTTGTATTCCCTTTAACTTATTCAACAATGTTCATCAGTTCATCATTAATAGTTATTTCATCATATAACATTAACATCCATCAGTGCATAATAACCAATAATAGAAACATTTATATAATGCACAATACACCAGTGTTTTACATGGAAACCCAATGTGGGAGAAAACTATAGAATGATTTTATTATATGTCTTTATGAATTACATTCAAGGAAACACCAACTTCCAATTATACAGCTCCAACTGGAAGGAATCTCCAACCCCCTAGTTTCTTAGGCTACAACCTGAGGGAAGCTCCAACTCCCCAATTCTCTGTATACAACCAGAAGGATGCTACAACCCCCTATGTTCTCCGGATACAACCGGAAGGTGGCTACAACCACCTAGTTCTCAGGATCCAACCTAAAGGAAGCTCCAACTCCCTTATTCTTTGGCACCAACCAGAAGGAGGCTACAACCCCCTTTCCTTGCCCCGTCCTCCCGCCCTGAAATTAAATGAAAAATAGATGATGAAACCACTACCACACTGTCACTATGAGATATGCCACTATAAACATGAATCAATCTATGCTAACAACCTGTATCCAACTTGTACCAATATCATGTGATCAACATGAACCAATAATCATCCTATACCAACAAAAACCAATTGGTACATGACTTGTATATGTTGTAGCTTGCATATGTACGTGACCTATCTATACTGCAGTATGTGTATGTATGTGACTTGTCTATACTACAACATGCGTACACCTTTAGAAATCTAGGGTTTTCACCTTTCTGAAACTTAGACCCTTTTCTACCTCTGTCACATCAACCTGCAACATGTCCCAACCTGTACCAATCAACCTGTACTATAAACCATGTGCATCAATCACTCACACAACATGTACCATCACAAGTGCATCAGTTATGCACTATGCACTTTCATATCAATGAGGCAAAAAACATGAAGGTAGGCATTGGAAATTGTTTCATTATTTGATTTGTTGTTCAAATTCAAACTCAAGAGTCTCTCTCTCACTCTAGTTTTTCATCCTCTGTGTGTCCTCTCCACCTTCCAATTGTTTTCTCAACCCCATATTTCCCAATTCTTAGATAAAGGGGAAATCCCAAGATAGGACCACCCTACTATAGCTTCCCTGCTCGACACCATTGTCCTGAAAATTCTACCGAACCAACTCTGCCCCCCATTGCTCAAGATCACCCTGCTAGCCCCCCTTTGAAATTCTCACCAGGATCCTCCTAGAATCAGATGGAGGACAACCAGCCCATGGAATATGTTGAGGAATAAATCCCTCAAGATCCTCCTCTGGAATCAACAGACTCCTTTCTCTTCTTTGCTTTAGATATTTTAACTTTGCCCCTTACTTCTGGTCATCTTCTCTTGGAAAATAGCTTTGTCACATACCTAGGTTGCTTCCCTATTGAGGAATAATTTCCCATAGAGGTTCAATAGGAAGAAGTGGCTCATCTTGTAGGTGACTCTCCACCACTGGTAGCCTCTGTCCCGAATTCTCCCAGAATGTGGTGCCTCTCACAGGAGCATCTGCAATTAATTTTTGGTATGAGACGGGATGTCATGGAGTAGCTTCACTATCAAACAACCCTCTCTCAATGCCTAGATGTTTTGCTCAACACCCTATCAAGTGAGCCAGCCAAGAATAGGTTCCCAACATGTTGTCAGGCCTTCGTGTTTGCTCCGTGATCAACCAAGGATAATGGGAATTTGGGTTTTCCTAAAGTCTATATTCTTTTTCTACTATTTTGTTTCTCTGTTTAGAATAGCCATGGTTGTAGATAGACTGTTGCGAAGTGTAGGAAGTTCATCATGTATTGGACTTAAATATAAAATTTTATTAACAAATGTTTACTTAAGTCTGATACATAAACTTTAAGGAAATATAAACTTTATTTTTATTTTTATTTTTATTTTTTGTTTTCAAATGTCTGAACTTCCTACACTTCGCAACAATTTATAATTTTATATTTATTTATTTATTGATGTATCAGATTTAAGAAAACATTTGTAAATAAAAGTTTATATTTTCTTTAAAGTGTTTTAAAATCAAAAGGAAATAAAAAGCTTATATTTATTTACAAAAAAAAATCAAA